>PVIW01007386.1:0-73534 GCA_004026585.1 Noctilio leporinus | reverse complement strand
TAGAGCCCATAATGTTTGCTATGGGCCCTGGTAGCTGGCTCCCAGGCAAAAGAGCAAGAGAATCAGTGAGGCAAGTGCATCATAGAGAGAGACAGAGAGAGAGAGAGACACAGAGAGAGAGAGAGACACAGAGAGAGAGAGAGAGAGAGAGAGAGAGAGAGAGAGAGAGAGAGAGAGAGAGAGAGAGGGAGAGGGAGAGGGAGAGGGAGAGGGAGAAACACCTCCTCATGCCCCTGAGATTTTATTGGCTTTGGTTTGGGTTGGACCAGCTGCTCTTTCAAAAGAAACCAACTTCCCCAGCATGAGTGGGCTTTTCATAGGCCCACTCTCTAGTTAGACTGACAGACCTTTTTGGTCAATCTCCTACCCCTATGTTGTTATTTTCTGCTCCTATTGTGCCTGTGCCTGCCTCCCCATACACCGCTGAGCAAGCTGGTCGTGGAGGGGGAAGGGTGCAGCGAGTGTTAACTCCCTTGGAGCACAATGCTGGGGTCCCTGGAGTGTGAAGCTGTAGGTTCCTTGTAAAGCAAACAGACTTACGCTCCCCAGTTTATTAAGCTCAATGTCTAATTCCTTTTGCTCTCCTAAGTAAAGACCTGGTTAACTAGCTATCGGAACACTTAGAGATGAAATTGATTGATGCCCTTCAGGACAATAAAGCCATAAACTTTAGTGTTATCTTTTCTAACAGACAGAACCATTTTGCATCTAACCTGACAAAAATCTACAAGTAATCCAAGTGACCTCTCAGAGTATTGGCCATTATAATTAAAAGAAGATACCACAGAAGACAAAGAAATATTCTTCTAGATATTTAGATATCTTTGAGCACTCTATTAAAATAGGGCATTGAAAGGACGTGCTATCTACCCATTGTCTTTTTCTTTTCAAATTTTAGGTGTTTTTAATAACACTGTTTCTTACTGCATCTCCTTTTATACACATCCCTTCTATAGTATTTCTGTCTCGTTTATGACACCATTTTATAAACTCTCCCCCAGTGAGAAGGAAGTAATTAACTGTGTGAACTCAAAAAGGGCTCCCTGTAGGACTATAGGCATCATGCTAAGTAAGAGTAAATAGAAATTGTTTGAGATGTCAACAACTGGAGGACACGTCAGTGTGAATTTAGAGGTAAGATTAGCAGTAGATAAATCACTAAATAGGAAATATTCCTTTTGAGAGTTAATGGAATATTTATTTGGAAACTTCAGACATTCTTAGTGCTTCCTTGTGAGCATACAAATGTTGAAATCAGATGTTTTCATTCTAATTTTAGACATTTTGGGTGTTGCATTAAAAATGTATTCATGTTTTGAACAGATATAATTAAATGCTATTTAATGTGCCCTTCAAAATGAGACACTTCAATAATTTACTGTACTTTAATTCCACAGTGCTCAAGTCCAGAGCAATGATTATACCAAATTGATCTCTTGACATTTTCACAGTACTTCATTTTCAAAGTGGCTGGTCTTATACACATGCGTATCATCCAAATATATTGCAATTCAGAGGAGTTCTTCAGCACACTGTCAAACAAACCTATCCTTCAATGCTTAATTCACTTGAAAGCTAAATCCTATAGATTTGATGGTTACCAAAATGAGTGTAATTACTCTTCATTTCAGGGCTTCTAAAAATGTCTCTTGTTTAAAATTACTTCATTTGCATTCATCTCAGTACATGTGGTTAGTATTTGTTATTTGGAAGCCTAATTTAAATAAAATTTAATTTAACATATTTAAGTGCCTAATATTGCTATAAAGTTCTGCTTGTGATAGCATGGACTCTTTTCCCCCTGTAATTTCTGAATTATATCTTCTCTTATTTCCACCAAATGGGGCTTAAGTATCTGGTTCATGGGGCATTAGAAATTAGAATAGAAAAGAGAAAAAATATACATTAAGATTAACCTGAACAGGATTATTTGTTTGATCCTTTTCTCCAAACAGGAGCTTTACTCATGCTACTGTTTGGAAAAATATTTCTGCAATGTCAAATGTATGAGCACAATATTTGATTTATTCAATGCTCTCAAAAAACAATTTGTTAGGATTTGACTTTATGTAAATTGTTTTCTTTAAGTCATCTGGTTGCACATAATGGGCTTCCAAGAAAATGATTTGTCACCTTTAAAAGATGTAAGTTTTTATTTAAGTAATTAATACATAAATAAGTATGAAGTCAAATGTAACACAGAGAAACCATATGAGAACAAGTGAAATAAGTTAGACCCAAACAAAGAGATTTTGCTATGTTTTTGCAGGAAATCAGGTGGATCAAATATATTACATAAATATGCGTGATCTGTCTCCGATGTACACATATTCCATTTTCTAATAAAAGTTTAATATTCTGCTATTTCTACCAACACCAAATGTTTGCTACGCTCACAACACTGCTTCAATAATTATAATGAATATTTTGTATCTGCTATTCTAGTTATACTCACAATCCCAATTGCTACATGCATAGCTATATATATATATTTTTTAATTTAAAAAAAAACTTTGCTGAGCTGATAAAAAGTATGTATAATTTTGATTCATTCACACCAAACAAGTACTTTTTTGTGTTGGTGTTGCCGTGTTTTATTTGAGAACCTAAGGGAAAACAGGTCAACGCCCCTGACTAAAAGTCAGGCATGTTTAAAAATTCTCATAGCATGTCAGTTGAAAATCGCTGCCCTATATATGACCTCCACAGGGAGCTTCTGGGCTCTCACTGAATGTTTCAATACAGGTGGTGACCCACTCCACCTGTCACTGGTCTCTTAGTAGCAGCTCTTAATCAACTGTCTCATGTCATTTTATTTCTATTTGAATAAGACAGTTGACTACATTTTGGTTAATGATTAAAGTTCTATAAGTAATGCATTACCCAGAATATCAATTCTAAGAAAATATGTATGAAACAGTTTTTATTAACCCAAAGGAGTTGACTCAGCAATTTACAGTGGGAGGCAACATTTCTCTAACATACACCCTATCTCATTTTTTACTAAACCAAATCAAGTAATTTCTAATTTTAGTAAAGGTAAGGAAGTTACAAAACAAGTACATTTTTGGGAATATAGTATGTCCTAACAGGGAGTATGGAATCCAGATTAATCTTTTCTAGAACTTATACTCAAACATTATGTTCTATTTTATTTCCTCTTGTTCTTTGTGGTGAAGAAACTGAAGAGGTCATGAATTTGCAGGCATTTAAAATAATGATGTGATAACTTTATGAACAGATTAACATAGACCTTAGAGTATCATACAAATTGAACTATAGAATTGTTAAACCGAAACAGGCACAGGACCTGCTCTTGATTTGTTATTTTAATACCTACTGAGGGCTGGTTCTGTGCCAGGCAGTGCTTCAGGCTCTAGGACTACAAAGATGACAGTCTTCTCACCAATGCTGAATTTTTAAAAATCAGCCTAGGAGCTTGGATTTTGATTTTTGAATCCACATGATTCTAGGATAGAATGACAGTTCTTCCACTTGCAGATTTCAGAGCTGTAGTATGTTATTTCACCTTGCCAGGTCTGTGCATGAAATATTAGTACTCATCTCATAGGATTATTTAAAAAAGAAGAAATAGTATGGAGCAAGTTTAGTGTCCTTCATATGATATAACGATCACTAAATATCAGCTAAAGATGATGATGATGATGATTATAATAGTAGAATTAACAAACTCAAAAGCTGATACTTAGTGCTGTATGATAGAAACATACAAAGGAAAGCTGACTAAAATGAATAATGTTGATTATAAACTGGTGGCACTTAGGGGTAAATCTGGCCCACAGATATATTTTTTGGGCTGATAAAATTTCCACATTTATGCAGAGCAACAATGGCTTGAACACATTGCTTTTCTCTTTTCCTGTCCATGCCTGATCCTTTTAGTATTTTGAATTGCTACCTTTGAAGCATACGTGATGAATGATGTTTGCTACTGACTACACTTCTAGCACATGAAAACATGAACATGTCCAGGTTTTACCAGAGAAACCCTGGTCCTTCTCACCTATGCAGTAAAGAATTACAGATCAGTAAATCTCTTAACTTGTATGAATGGGAGAGCAAAAAACAGTGGTGGCCAAAGATAAGAGTGGCAAGCTTGCCCTAATGTAGCCAGAGTCCTGAAGCCAGAGGCCCAGGGGCCTGAGGGCCAAGGGAGCTAAGAAAGCAAGTTCTTTATTCTGAGGATTATATCGTTGGCAGGGTGGGGGTGAAGAACTTGTAAAGGTGGTGCGAGTTTTCCAGGACTGGGGCTTGGATACCTAAAGGTGTTAATGGGCTTTTTTCTTTAGGCACCATGGGCCCTTCTCCTGCCTTTCTGGTCTTTCCAGACTTTGGGATGTTAATAGTTTCAAAGGCTTTCCTTCCTAGAGATTGGAAAGGACATAGAAGTTCAAGGACTTCTCTCTTCCCATACTAACATTTCTTGCGATACTGAAACATTTGGCAATATTAGACCTGGCCCAGGACCTCTGGGTTAGAAGGTGAAGCATGTCTCCCTCTGCTTCCAGCCTCCTGTCGCAGATGGAAAGGATAGCACAAAGGAGACCAAGTTTAGAGCAACAAAGTGTATCCATCTCTATCTATAACTAGGAACACCTAGTTGAACAGTGAAAATCCTCTGTTTTGTTATATATATATTTTTAACTCTACCTAAAGACATACCCATTGATTTTAGCCATAGGGGAATGAATGGAAAAAGAGCAGAAGAGAAACATCAATGTGAACGAGACTGGCTTTCTTTCACACGTGTTCTACTCAGAGATCAAACCCATAACTTAAGCACGTGCCCAGCTAGAAATCAAACCCACAACCTTTTGATCTGTGGGATGATGCCCAAGCAACTGAGCCACACCACCAGGGCTTCCTGCTTTTGCTTTTTGTTTATTTTTGTTTTGTTTTTGACAAGAACTATGTGATCTCTAAGGTACTAAAATGATGTCGACATTCCTTATAGAGCTGTGAAGTCAACTCAAATTTAGGGCATGGTGTGTTTTATAAAAAGCTTTACTTGCCTGTCCCTCTTAAGTATTTACAATTTCACATAGTTGAACAGATAAGACACATTTTGTGTTATCAGTATTAATATGTTCATATGGTTTACAAATTGCTTGTCTGAACCTATACACTTTTATTTGGAATACCTGAGTTTAATATTAAAATTATTTGTATGCTGCTTAAAATTGGAATGCTTTTCTCAAAAGAAAAATTCTAAATAAATACTGTTAACAATTATTATAACCCTAAATCTGAAGGATTGATATATTACTCATTCAAGCAATTCTTAAAAGAACCACATCAACTAGTGTGAAAAGCAGCCAGAGATTTTCCCATTAAAAGGTAGGGAAATGGTATAACAGATTATCTAGAAATGTGAATTTAAATGGAAATGCCTGTTAGCAGTTTCAAACTCCTTAGTCCAGATAATGTATAGTGTTGTCTAATAACAGATTGAGGGAAACTATTAATGATATGTGTGGGCTACATTGTAGCTTATGAAATGGTTGATTTCATTTAATCCTCTTAGCCTCCTCTACAGGTGAGTTATAAAGTGATATCACAAGTTTTACTGGGGAAATTCTAGATAGAGTTATAGTCATTAAGATCAGAGCAAACATATATGTTTCAAAGAAAAATTGTTAGTTTTTTTTTTTTTGGATAGAGAAAATAGCAGTTCATTGTACATTGTCTTATAGTCAAAAGATATCTATAATATTCATTAGGTTTGATCATCCCAATAGGTGAACTTGTATGCTTCTCATAATTAGCCATTGATTCTCCAGAGTGTGTAGAATGAAATCCACACAAAGTTGCCTGAGACACTGCCTACTGTAATGGTATGGGGAAAAGATTTAATGGAAGAGAAAGGAAAATACACATCTTATTCCCTAACAACTCATTTTGTTAAAAAAAACAACAACAAAAAACAGCATGATTAATGTGTTTACTCCTTTAAAACCGAGTGACTCTATTAAGTTTTAATGCATGTGCTTAGTTTTTTAATTGATTTCCTGCTTATTTTCCAAAAGAACTAAGGAATGCATAACAATGCACATATGGCATAGTATATTAAAATCAACAGTAATTATTTTGATTTTTTTGTATACACTACCTTCACAACTGCTCTGCTACCATCTTATTCCTTAATGATATTTTGTTCATATTCCATAATTTTTTCTGGCCACTTGGTTTAAGTCCAATGGAAAACATTAAACTTAAAATCAAGTTGAATCAGTTTCTCTTTTTACCCTACCCTTCCTCCCTGCATTTCTTCTCTCTCCCCACCCACATTCTTCATACCTCCTGTGCATACATAAGCACCTCATTCTTTGCATGAGGTTTGGGGTTGTCTTCTGTCCCCTTTTATGATCTCTGGTCTCCAAGGCTGGATATTGGGGAGGGTAGGACACGGAAATAGGGTTAACTTATGGAAAAAGGCACATATTTATGTTGAAGGCTATTTCTAATTGTGCTGTGGCTCAGTTGGTCTTTATTCCTTGACACACATGGTTTTCATGAGAAGAAGGATTTCTGCCAGACTTCACACCCCACCCCAATTTGTTGTCAATAAACAATAGGGAAGTGATATAACCCTGGGGAAAAAAAGTACAGTAAAATCAGTTTTAAGTGTATTTGTGTGATCTGGTATGCCTTTCTCCAAGGATCTGGATAATGAGATTTTTATAAGTAATTCTCTGCTTTCTACAACATTAATCATGCTGGCTCTCTAGGTCTCATCACTTGGGTTGTTGACTAGGTCAGGCTAAATGAAGCCAACTAGCTGCCTCTCCACAGGGGTAAGAAAGAATAGGTAGTGGATTTATCTGAAGGGGTGAAGGAAAACTTGTGGCTAATCATACAGTAGTAATTCATTTTCCTATAATATATACTTATGTTACATTTCACCTGAAACTTAATGTTTTACCTATATGAGTAAAATAATTAAAATACTATGGTATAGCACCAAAATATATATTTAAATATCTGATTATATGCAGTCAGTAAGTAGGTGTTGGCTGTGTCATTTAGATATATATAGCATTTAGTGTCTGAAATGCTACCATCCTTTCTTATTAAATCACACAGATAGGGCAATATGCTATTAATAAACCACAAATAAACCATAACAGAATAGCCTGTATTTTAAGCTTTTGCTTTACAGAAAACTTTGAGCTACACTGAAAATGCTACATAGTATTTCCAAAAATAATTTTTAAAAATAAATGGATGTTAAATCTTTTTCTGTTGCTTCCTAGTGTGTTCTTTTACTTTCCAGTTGTCTTCTATCTGTGTACTTAATTCTGCTCAAGTCCACAATACTTTGTATCAGATGTATTCTTGACATGGTGGGATTATAATGGTAAATTTATTTAGTTCCTCCCAACTAGTCCCACAGATTACTTTAAAAACACTGTCAAGTGATTGACATGAAGTAAAATAAGAATGTGATGTTTTCAATGATACCAACTTCAATACCCTTTTGAAATTATTAAGTATTAAATGATGCCTTGGAAATGTTTTCTTTGAGAGGATGGATGGTGTTGTCCAGGAGTGCATTTGTCATGTTCTAGTTTCTGCTTGGATTGCCTATTAAGTTAAATGACTATAATTTATTACCCAACCCAAACACTTTTAAGTTTGGAAAGAGATGTTAAACACCATGTTAGGATTACAGTAATAAAATGAGACTGTCTCCAAAAACTTGGATGTCAGTACCATAAAGAGAAATCTGCACCAAAAATAAGGCACTCTAAGGCACCCACCTGTGAACCCAAAGGTTGCTGGTTCAATTCCCAGTCAGGGCACATAACCAAGTTGCAAGCCAGGTCTGCAGCCAGGTCTGTAGCTGGAGGCAGGTGAAAGGCAACCACACATTGATGTCTGTCTCCCTCTCTGTCTCTCTCCCTTCCCCTCTCTCTAAAAATAATAAAAATAAAATCTTTAAAAAAATAGGGTGCTCTTCTCTACACCTTTCTCTTGATGCCTTAAATGCTTCCCTGCTTACTTAATACCAGGTAGGTTCTCTGTACATCTTATACTTGTGCCTGGCATGATCTCCTTTCCTTTGTTATTGGACAAAACTTAAGTTGAGTGCCTGGCTTCTTCCCCTTATGTGATCCTTCCCTTCCCAGTGCCCTCCAGGACAAGACTGTCTTTCTTCTGCATCCAGGCTGAATTCGGCAGTCATTAGATGCCTGCTGGGTTTTCCTAGATGCTGGGTATGGTGAGGACACATTTCCTTCTTGACAGGATAATAATTTGATTATACTGATTATGTGTTCTTCATGCACAATTCCCATTCTAGGCTGATTGCTCTCAGAGTTTTATTATAGAAATGCCTCAAGGCATGGTTAGTTGCATAAGCAGAAAATGCTTTATGCATTTTAAAAGACTTGGTTTTTGCTTTCAAGAGCCTTACTGGAGGACCCTGTTCCACAAGTTTATGTCTTAAACAGCAAGGTTTTTTTGTGTTAGCTATTGTGTTCCCCACATGCTAGGATTTGACATGATTCCAATGGTTGTGGAGAGGAAAAGGGCAAAAGGAAAAGCAGCAAGTTAGAAACTGTCTCTGAGAGACTGTCATAATCTCTGTTATCCTTGAACATTGTCTAGGAAACACAGATGAAGCAGGTAGACTTGATGGCTCAAAGGCAGAGGGGACTTACTCTGTTTCATAGTTGGATCCTGGGAAACAAGTTCTGTGCATTCAATACAGACATGCTGTAGTGACTACATAATATAAATGACAGAACTCTTTCTGAACTCATCTTGAATAGCTTTCTGCATGTCTCATTTTTAATACCTGATCAAATAGCACAATGTTTCCTCCCACATACCACATAAACCTTGTGTCCTTAGAAATGTTCCAGTAAATGGGAACACAATTTTTCCAGTCACTTAGCTCCAAAACTATTAGAGTCATCTTAGAGTTATATTTATTTTTTACTCTCCATATTTAAGTTATCAAAAAAAATCTCTTGACTTAGCCTTCAGTCTGTCTAAAATCTGGTCTCCTTCTCACTCTCTCCAGGCCCAGGTTTCCTTATCTCATCCCTGGCCACCAGTCCCCACATTTCTGCCTTTGCCCCGCTTCACTTTGTTCTCAACAGCCAAAGATTTTCTGAGTAAAAGCAAAGCGTAACCCTCCTCTGCTTTCAGCCATGCCATCCAGATTCAAAGCCAGGTTCTTAGTGGGGCCCTTCCATGATCTGGCTCTCTTTTACCTCTCCAACTTCCCTCCAATTTCATATTTTTCTGATTTTCCCACCCCAGCCACCTCCCTGCCTCTGGAAGCTGTCAGAGCCAGGAGGAGCTGAGGTGGGTCCCTGCCCTGATTCTTCTCCTTCAGGTAACCATGCAGCAGGAGTCCTCACCCCCTGCAGCACCGAGATTGATGCCGAAAGGGGAAGAAGATCAATAGTCCATTTTTGTCTACATTCTTACTACTGCTTGCAAGTTGATGGAGAAGTGTACGGGACATGGAGAACCCCAGTTGTTAAGAATCTAGGTTCTCTCTGTGGAAAGATTTAAGGACAGTCTATAGATATATCTTTCCTCAGTTACAGTGGACTTTTGGATAACTTAGGCTCATCTCTAACTAATACTCAAAAATATGTATGTAATTCTTTGAAAACATTTTCTACTCAAAAACTAAACCTTAAAATAGTCTACTTATCTTAAAACATGCCATATAATTGGAAAGACAAGTCAAAATATAAAAATGATATATTTTTAGAAAAGCAAATGATAACAAATTGGAATGAAATTATCTGCAAATATGTTGAAATTGCTATGTAAGTTTAAAAAAGAACTAGTGAGGAATAACTAGGGAAGGTGATTTGGGTTCATAGGAGGATAATCTTTGAAGGACATGATTACTTACATTGAGCAGAAGATGATTACAACCCATGAGCACATATGTGAAAATTGAGGTGTTTGAAGCTCACCTTAGCAACACCGAATGCAATGCACCAAGCAGAGGCAAGGGGTTGGTTGAGAAATACTAGAACATAAACCTATTCTTCAGTTGATGTATTGTGAAGGTATTTTAATCAAGGCAGGAAAATTTAAATTGGTAATTGTCAAAATCATTTACAATTATGGATAGGTAGTGACAAACAGATTATTATAAAGTGTCTGCAAGGAGTAAAAAGGGAAGAACATCTAATCTAGCATATTTGACCTTAAGGATATCTAACAAATGAAAAGTGTTTTCTCATTTTGAGATATTGAAATAATCTTTTGCGTTTAGCCAGTGTAGAGTCTTAAGTTAGAGTTTAGCTTGAAATTGGTTTAGAAAGTTCTAAATTTCTAACTTGTTGCATATTATTGCATATGAGATTAATTTGTTTTATCAGTTTGTTTTAATGATTTTATTATTTCTCCTTCATAATTTTATTTGAATCAAGCAAAATGAGAAGTTTATTTTTAGGCTTCTAGTTTACAGTTAAGTAATGATATAATTTGCTTTAATATAATAAACAGGTCCAAATCTGAAATGTTTATCAAACTTGAACTCCACTTTCTCACAGCATAAAATATATAATTTGTATAAATCTGCTTGGTTCTGACAACCTGATATTTCTAATATATTTGTGAGAAAAAAAAAAATTGACCTGGCCTGTAGTGATTTTGCATATAAAGACACCAATTGATTTATTGCTTGATTTATCAGAAAAGGCCATACCAGAGTCTATGACAAATCTAAATGTCTTACTTGTGCCTGTGAGTACTTTACATTTGTGTGGCTATTATTAGGCTTTGCAAATGAAACACCAGGGAGGATTATTCCCAGAATAATTCATTTGCTATAGATTTTAAACTCTCACCAACGAGAAAAACATGTGATGCTATTTTTTTCTTTTTATTCAAATTTTTTTGCTTTTGCAAAATATGAAGCAATGTTAAGTACACACACACACACACACACACACACCAAATTTCGGTCAACTTTTCTGACATCTAATAGATACACAGAAAAGTAGACAAATTTTAACTGAACAATTCAATGATTTAGAAAGTATTTAGCAATTACTGCCCAGATTAAAGTATAGAATATTAACTCCCTAGACATCTTCACTGTGCTCCATCACAGCTATTGCTTCCTATAAAGATAACCCATGTTATTCGATTGTACTAAGATACATATGACATTTAATATAGATACTCATAGATTTTAAAGTATTAGTATATTTCTACTCTCTAAATAATTATTCAAAATTAAAAGAAAATTATTTTAGACTTAAAATTAAATCTCTTGATTTGAGAAAATAAAAATATTCCTCATACAGAAATTGTGTTTTCTTAAGCTAAGAAATAAAATGTGCTATTTCTTAAGGAACCCAAAATCTTTAAGGTTGCTTAAGAGACATTTACATGTATTTTGGAAATTGTCGTGTTAGTAAAGATTCTATTCTGTTCAGATGCTTTCATTCACCTGGTCAAATATTTCATTTATGAATGATGTTTATGGTAAAGAAAATCATGATTTATAATGACATGTTATTTTAAAATCTTGATACTGAATATTCCTTTCCACTTGGTTTATATTTGTCATGATGCTCTTATCAGGCAATCATGTGTATGAATGTCTTTGAGCACTTCCCTGTCCCAAACATTATGCCATGTGCATTAAAGCCATTGTTTTTTAATGTTGACATTATATTTATGTCACTTATGTATCATTTTATGATGATACATTTTATACTGAAGACACTAAGACTCAGAGAAACAAATTGGCTAGCCTAAATTCTCACCAGTCATAAGTGGTAGACTGGCTTCACAAATAATAATCTTAAAGACCTACTTTAAATTTAAAATGTTAGTTATGCTTACAGTTGTGGACTCTGGCAGAATTAATTTTCTCAACTTTCTAATCTAGGACTCATTACGCTGCTTGCTACTTTTAGAAGGCAAAGTTTGAGTTGGTGGTTATGTGAGTTTTGTAGGCATGTCATTGTTATATCCAGACGAGAGCGAGACACCAAACGCTGGAGACTTTCGGGGATTCAAAGATGTTATTTATTGGCCAAACAACAGACCTGCGCAGGGGCGGCCTCGATCTCATGAGGTGCGCCCTGTCGCTTACAGCTAGGGCTTTTTATACTGGAACAAGCGAGCCCGGGCACAGAAGATAAGATGGTAATTAGTGATTGACTATCAGGGTGGGGGTCTGAGGTGGTCTTGAGGCCTTAATTGGCCTGTCTCCCGGCTGTCAGGTTGCCCTAATATCTTGGGTAAACAGTCTTTTTCCGCCAGCCAGCGGGTTCTCACCTTGCACTTGTGGACCCCAGGGGTCCCGGAATCCCTTCATCCCTGCAGAGGTCCCCTGCAGAGCGATTGGCTTTTCTTTAACTAGGTTTCTAAGCTTCCTCCTTTCCCAGTTTCAGTAATGCTAATAATACACATTAGGCTTTTGCTGGGGTTCCACAGTCATAACAAAAGACCATGAACTAGGTGGCTTTAACAACAGACCTTTATTTTCTCACATTTCTGGAAGATGAAAGTCTAAGTCAAGGTTCTGATAGGGGTTTCTTTCATCTGAGGCTTCTCTTCATTGCTTGAAGATGGCCACCACTTGCTTTCTCATCACAGGAAAAACCTTTTTTCTTCTTCTTGCAAGGATACCAGTTACATTGGACTAGGACCCACAAGAAAGACCTCATTTCAACCTAACCATCTCTTCAAAGACCTTATCTCCAAATAAATTTACACACAGTCTGAGAGGTGGGAGTTGCAAATTTAGCATATGAATTTGGAGGGGCAAATCTGGCCTGTAACTAATGTAATTCAGCAGGATCTAGTATTGGGAAGCTGTGCAATATGGCATCAGCACTAATCATAATAGTACAATTTGCACATGTACCCAGTCCTTTTATATTTTCTTACAGGAAGAGAACTCGTAATTTTCAACATCACAGGTAGGATACACCGTCACTTCGGGTATCACATATTTTGAGACAGGATTTCCTAAACATTTGTGAATATCAGAACCACTTGTTGAAACACTCACCCCTGGCTCCATGCCCAGATTTACTAGGTCTGGAGAGGGGCATGAAAATTTGCACTTCTGGTCAGTTCCTCTAAGTCATGCACACTGGTACAAGTTATTTTCATTATTTTTTCTTGGGCATCATGAATTCAAACGGTACATTTATTGAATCAGAGTGAACCCTTCAGAAAATTATTAGGAAAAATCTTTTGCTGTTACATTCCTTTGGCTTTAACTAAGCAAATGGAATTCTTCTCAATAAAAATAAAATCATATCTTTGCTTTCTCTATCATTATATCTCAATCCTTATTTGTACCTAAAATTCAGCTTGGAAATTCCTTAATTTTTTTTTTTTTTTTTTTTTTTGTATAATCTGGCTTCCCAAATGCAGTTACTTCTTAATCTACATGCTAGTTGATAAGCTCTTGTTTGCTTTAGTTGCATAAATCAGCATGCAATTTTAGCTGTTGCAGTTAAAGAGAATACTAATTATTAAAACATTAATGCTGGAAACATATTGTGTTTTGAGGACACAGCACAGCTGGGATCTGCATACCACCTCAAGCACCAGATGCCTCATTTGCTGTCATTTGTTTAGAATTATTTACACACAGGGATGGGTGAGCCACAGGGTAGGGAGGCACCAAGCATTTTTACTTTCTCACAATTTTTTTCTAGATACTACATTATTATGGGTTAAAATAGTATAAAGAAGAAAAATAAACAAACAAAAGGAAATGTCTTTTTCACCAGTACAATTGACCTGGTTTCCACTCTTTTCAAAATCGGAGATATTGTTTATTTATCATGTATTATTTCAAAGATGTTTTTGCATAGAGAAGTGGATAAAAGTGCATATATTGTTCTGCTTCTTAAAAACATTTATCACGCCATATCCATTATTCAGAAATGTATACTGTCTTAACAATGTATCTTGGAGATCATTCCATATCCTAAAAAAGGAGCTACCTAGTGTTCTGTTCCATGGACCTGTCGTCGTTTTAAATGATATTGTTTAAAAATCTGTAGGGCAAATTACTCGAGTAGAACATATTAGTCAAACATATCAGCTTTATGTTTTGCAGAAGTTGGGGAATTATCCTCACAGGCATTGGCCTATTTTTCTATAACCATTAGCAATTTGTAAGTCAGCATATTTCGTCCCACTGTCTTGCCCAGTCAGTTAGCAGACTTGGGTCTTTAACAGTCTGTTGAGTGAGAAATTGGATCATTGTGGTTTTAATTCCCAAGGCTCTTGTTATGAGTGGAGTTGATGATGTTAGTTTGTTTGCAAGCTTTTTCAAATGTGATCTTCCCTGCGAACTGCCCATAATACACATTGCCCGATCTGGAGGTGCCTGGTGTGAGCACTTTGCCTGCCCCGTTTAGCAAGCTTGTGCCATGTAGACATACTCCGTTTTCTTTTTAAACTGGTTTTTAACAGTCTTTTCTTTGGTGATTTCATAAGTTAAAAAAAGATCAAGTTTTCCCACCCTGCAGCCTGGTGCATTTGCTTGACTAGCACTATGGCCATCTGGATGGCCTGGCTTGCTTAGGTACTTCTCTTCAGTTCTTGCTAGGGACGCTCGCTTGGAGGGTGCCTGCTGTTTGTGTGATTCTGCTGCGGCCTCACCTGCTCTGCTTTGCTGGACAGCAGTGGGTCCCAGAGGGTGTTTCTGACAACTGACACCTTTCCCCCATCCAAGGTCCCATTGTAGGTACAGTTTTACCCCTGGGTGTGCACCTGCACCCTCTGAAAGTATAGTTTTTACTGAGGTTTACCACTAATGACTCCCCTTGTTTATGAGATCTCTTCTCTTGTCTCTATTCCCTTTCATGTAGCACATGGGAAGTACTTCGTTTCATTCCTACAAGCTTGGAAAGACCTTACCTGTAATTTAGATTGATTACAGGTTGTCAGTGCTAAATATTGGCATTCCCCAAAATTCTCATGTTGAAGCCTGAACTCTCATTGTGGCTATAATATAGATGGGGCATCTAAGGAAGTAACTAAGGTTAAATGAGATCTGAAAGATGGTGATCTGATAGGGTTGCTGTCCTTTAAAAAGAAATACTAGAGAACTGTTCTATTTTGTTTTATTTTATTTTATTTTATTTTATTGTTGTTCAATTATAGTTGTCCCAGTTTTTCCCCTGTTTCTCTCCCCTGCCCTGTGCACACCCTGGCTCCCAGAGTTGATCCCCACCCTGTTGTCCATGTCCCTGGGTCCTTTATACTTGTTCCTAGACTAGAACCTTCCCCTTTTTCTCCTATTATACCCCCTCCCCTCTGGTCGATGTCAGTTTGTTTCTAATTTCCATGCCATTGTTTGGAAATTATGTTCATTTATTTTTGTTCATTAGATTCAGCTTATGGGTGAGATCATATGGTGTTTGTCTTTCAATGCCTGGCTTATTTCACTTAGCATAATACTTTCCAGTTCCATCCATGCTGTCTCAAATGGTAAAAAGTCCTTTTTCTGCTGTGTAGTCTTCCATTGTGTAAATGTACTACAGTTTTTCGTTTTTCTTTTTTAAGATTTTATTTATTACTTTCAGAGAGAGGGAAAGGGAGAGAGGCTGAGAGGGAGAGAAACATCAATGTATGGTTGCTTTTCAATTGCCTCCAGCTACGGATCTGGCTGGAGACCTGGCTTGCAACCTAGTTATGTGCCCTGGCTGGGAATCGAACCAGTGACCTTTGGGTTTGCAGGCCAGTACCTTATCCGCTATGCCACCAACCAGGGCTAAATCTACTCATTTACTGATGGACACTTAGGCTGTTTCTGGCACTTGGCTATTGCATAGTGCTGCTCTGAACATAGGGGTGCATAGGTTCTATTGAATAGGTATTTCAGGATTCTTAGAGTGTAATCCCAGTAGTGGAACTGCTGGATGAAAAGACAGTTCCATTTTTAGTTTTTGAGAAAATTGCGTACTGTTTTCCATAATGGCTGCACCAGCCTATATTCCCACTAACAGTGCACTAGGGTTCCCTTTTCCCCACAGACTGGCCAGCACCTGTTTTGTTGATTTGTTGATGATGGCCATTCTGACAGGTGTGAGGTGTTATCTCACTGTGGTTTGAATTTGCATCTCTCTGATGGTTAATGATGTTGACATGCTTTCATAAGTCTATGGACTCTTTGTATGTCCCCCTTGGAGATGTGTCTGTTCAGGTCCTTTGCCCATTTTTTAAATTGGATTATTTGACTTCCTGGTGTTGAGTCATACATGTTCTTTCTATATTTTGCAGATTAAACCCTTGTCTGAGGTGTCATTGGCAAATATGTTTTTCCTTACAGTTGGTTCCCTTTTCATTTTGCTGATGTTTTCTTTAGCTGTGCAGAAGCTTTTTTAGTTTGATGTAGTCCCATTTGTTTATTCTTTACTTTATATACTTAGCCCTAGGAGATAAATCAGTGAAAATACTGCTCTATGGGATGTCTGAAATTTTAATGTCTGTGTTTTCCTCTAGGAATTTTATGGTGTCACAACTTATATTAATTCTTTTATCCATCTTGAGTTTATTTGTGTGTATGGTGTAAATTGGTGGTCTAGTTTCATTTCTTAGCATGTACCTGTCCAGGTCTCCTAATACCATTTATTCAAAAGGCTATGTTTGCTCTGTTTTATGTTCCTGTCCCCTTTGTCAAATATTAATTGAGCATAGAGACTTGGGTTTACATATGGGCTCTCTAGTCTATTCTATTGATCTATGTGTCTGTTCCTATGTCAGTACCAGCCTGTTTGAATTAAGAGACCTTGTAATATAGTTTGATATCAGGTATTGTGATCCCTCCTATTTTTTCTTCTTCTTTCTTAAAATTGCCGAGGCTATTTGTGGTTATTTATGGTTCGATATAATTTTATGAAATATTTGTTGTATATCTGTGAAATATGCCATTGCTATTTTAATAAGGATTATGTTAAATCTATAGGTCACTTTGGGTAGTATGGACATTTTAATGTTAATTCTTCCAGTCCATGAACATAGTATATATTTTTGTCTTTCTTAATTTTTTTCTTCAGTGTTCTGTGGTTTTCTGAGTACAGGTCTTTTACCTCCTTGGTTAAGGTTATTTCACTTTTTCACTCTCATTTGCATGAATGAAGAAATACAAAAAGGTTACGTCCTAAAACAGATAATGGGAACAGGAGAATATACTATACATTTCAATATAGCTTTCAGAACAGATGTGAAACAAAAGAACTGTAGGATATCATGACCCTCCTCCTATTTGGATGTATGTTCTTACATGTAAATTCATGTGGCCCAGCTCTGTGGCCTGATATTTTATAACTGTTTGGTTTTGGTTGCCCTACATAAAGGATAACATTACTTATTATACTTGAGAGATTTATATAAGCTAGGCCATTTGAGAGCTTATCTTACGTAATAACTGTATCATTCATACTGAACAATTGTTAGGATGCTCATTTCAAGCATGTTAACTCAGAGTTTAATGGATATTTAGTTTGGCTCATCAACACATTTTCCTGATTGATAACTGGCCTAACCAGAACTAAAACTCAGATCAGCCGGACTCCAAAGTGCTGCTTTTTAAGCCTATCACCTCACTAACCTATATGATCTCTTCAAGTGGGACAAGATGTTCAATAAAGAATTTGTTCTCTGTTTTGATTATTTACAAAGTTAACATGATGTAGGTGAAATTGTGTGTATCATACTTTTTCCTATTTAACTACATCTTAAATCATCTTACTTCCCAAACCATGTAAAAATGCTGAATTTCCTACATCTTCTTTATGGTGTCACAACTTATATAATTATATAATTAGAAAATTATAGAATTAGAATATTCTATCAGCTAATAAAGCAATTAAACTGTTTTTCCTTGAGGTTAAATATGCAGATTTTAAATTAATCTTTTGACACAAAAGAGGCTTGTTGTCTCCTGGTTTGAAAAAATATATGCTTTTGGAGGATGCAATACCTATGTGTTTTTCAGTGAGATATTGAGTGTTTAAACTATTGTACATTCTTACAATTGTGTGATACATGTTAGCTTAAAATAACATTAACATAAAATTTATTTATTAATAAAATTTATTATGGCAAAGGGCAATTATGAAATACTAATACAATGTGACTTGGTTAATACCATAGAGGTATCAATGTCACTTTCTTCCTTCATTATCATCTGTTTGCATGATATGGCTATTAATATTTTTTAAGATTTTATTTATTATTTTTCATTAAGGGGGGAGGGGAGAGAGGAAGAGAAAGAGAGAAACATCAATGTATAGTTGTCTTTCACCTGCCTTCAGCTATGGATCTGGCTTGCAACCTGGTTATGTTGCCCTGGCTGAGAATCGAACCAGCAACCTTTGGGTTCACAGGCCAGCACCTTACCACTGTGCCACCAGCCAGGATAATTATTATTTTTAATATTCAGAAATATATATGCACATTAACTTTTACATAAGGAAACGAGGATTTAAGAGTCAAGGGAAGAAAGGGAGGATCTTTGTTTTGTTTTGTTTACTTGCTTTTTTCTTTATACCCAGGTGTATTGTTTTTATTTACTTATTTACTTTCTAACCATGAACAGGTAACACTTATAATAAAAACAAATAATAAAATATAATAATGTTTTCATGAAAAAAATATAGGCCTAGGGGATATATATGCTTAATTATTTGGAAAGTGGACATACATACCTTCTAAATATTCCCAATAAAGATAAACCAACTGAAAAGCCTTTATTTTTATGATGACAAGGTAAAGGTTATATTAATAATGTGGCAAATTCCCATGGTGAACTTGTTACTTAATAATACACAGAAGGACATAATAGTTTTGTTGCTTTGTTTTCACCATGATTCAACAAAGTTATACTTTGGTAGGTAGCCAATAAGAGTTAACTGGAATGTCCACAGGGATTTTACTATAATCAGGAGAACCTTCCCCATACTCAGTCTTTTGAATGATTATATTATATGAGCATATTACTTACTTTATTCTCTAATTGCACAGGGTTGTAAAATAGCATAAACAGGATGATGAAGTAACTGGAAATATGACATCAAGTTGCAAATAAAAGCTCAGTGAGTTTTTTAATAGTAAAAGTAAAATCCCTTACTTTCACAGCTATCTCATAAAATTAGATGTTTAATGTGGCTCAGTCTATTAATATGTTAAAATTTATTAACACTTCGAAAAATGTTGGGGTTAAAAATTCTTTTATGGGTTCAAGAGACTGGCAGCAAAATAGTGGATGAAGTTACTCTACAATTTTTCCATAACCTTTTTCTTTATCAACAGCTGGGACTAAAATTTCTCTGCTGTTTAAATAACAAATTTATGTATAGATTATTCCTAGGTTTTATCCTAGTTTATGAGGATAGGAGAATCAGACCCATTTAAACCTTAAGTTCTTTATCTAATTGAAGCTATTTGAAGACATTTAAATATGTATGACTTTCATTTTTTGTAAGCTGGTAGAAACATAGATAACACTAATATGGGAGGAAAATTACATCTATTCTAAACCTTTGTGTAGTTGATTATCATAGTACATAAACTTAATTTTGAATTTTAGGATAGTACACTAATAAAGAAAAAGCATTCCTTATTGTTACCTTTAGGTTTTGTAGATAGAAAGAAGTAAAATATAATACAAATGAATGAGTACATTTATTAAACGAGATACATATAATATATAACAAAATATAGTAATATTATTTATTAACACATGTTAAGTGTATATGAATTAGAAAGTGTTCATATACACACATTTTTGGCTCATATAATACTAACTACAATTTATGGGGTAGGTAATACTAGCATGGTCATTCTTCATCCAGGAAACTAAAAGGTTGAGATATCAAATAGTTTAACCTCAAGGATTCATGGCTAAGAGACAGAAGCATAATGATTCAAACCTACATCTATTTCAATCCAATTTTAGAGAAAGATATTGAACCCAAATAGAACTGGCTTTAAATCTCATCTCTCAGGCAAGCTATTTCAATGCTGTGAATTTTAGTACTTTCAAGTAGAAAATGATCATAGAAGAATTTAAATAAGAAAATGGCTTTAAGCATATAGCCCATTCTGTGGCATTTGATCTGTATGTTTAAAATGCTCATTTCTGTTACTTCTGTAAATGCATATTAAGATAAATTCAATGTAAAAGATAGGTTGTAGCATCTAGATCTCCTATAAATAAAAATACCTATTTAATTAACCCTGTAATTACTTCTTTCTTAAAATACTGGGTTCTCTAGGTTTTTATGGTAACCAACTTACCCCAGCCCCCTGCGTATTTATTTTTTAAATTTTTATTGAATTTATTGGAGTAACATTGGTTGATAAAATTATGTGTTTCAATTTTACAATTCTATAATACATCCTCTGTACATTGTATTGTGTGTTCACCACCCAAATTCAAGCCTCATTTTATCACTATGCATTTATTCACCCTTTACCTCTTCCACTTGTTCCCATCCCATGTCCCTTTCCCTCTGTTGTCTGTATCTGAATTGTTTTTTGTTTTGTTTCTGTTTTTTATTTTTGTATTGATTAATCCCTTCACCATTTTCTCCCAGTTTCCCAACCCCCATCCTTCTGACAGTTGTCAGTCTATTCTCTGTATTTATGGGTCTGTTTCTTTTTGGTTTATTTACTTATGTTGTTCATTAGATTCCACATGAGATCATATGGTACTTGTCTTTTTCTGACTGGCTTGTTTCACTTAGCATAATGTCTTCAGGTCCATCCATGCTCTCGCAAATCGTCTGCTTTTAATGCTAAATGTGGAATTCCCAGTAGTGATTCCCATGCTCTGTATCCTTCTCTGCTTCAGTATCTTCCATGGGGTGACTTAATTACCCCATGGCTTTAACTGGTTTCAGTACCATGCTAATTCTGTTGTGGTGATACCAGTGCACATATCTGTTTGACTGTCTTCATCATGTGATAGCATATATGATAGTCTTAGGGTTAATGTATTATCAGGTATATATAATAGGCTTACAAGTTTATGTGAGTCTTGACAATAATGGTAAACATATAATTATAATGGTGCAAGGTAATTTCAAACCTAAATAGAACTATAAAACCCTATAATTCATCAGAACATTTGACAAAACACACACACATTCCATATGCGACTCTTGCCTTTTCTGTTTGGGACATTTTATCATACTTTTTTCATTAATTAAATTTCAGAAGTTCAATATCTCAAAGTCAAACAATGTTATAGCTCACATAGACATATGTTTTATGGAAAACTATTTGTGACACAATTTTAAATTCAAAGTAGTTTCGACTTCATACTTTACTTGAAACTTTGGCATATCAATAACATGCTAAAATTTTTAACATTTTCTTTCCTTACAAATGGGAATCAAGATGTGATATATTTTAATTAAGCCAACAGGCTTCTATATAAAGAAACTAAAATTCCCTAGAGAAAGAGAATGATATTTCTTCTATTTGTAAGAGACGTTAAGTCTGTTTGCTGTAGAAGTGGTTGAACTAGGGAACATATGAACTTTTTCAGTTCCACTGTAGGTTAATTATATCCACCATGAAATATCTTTTTAGGTATGCATAGATTTGGGCATTATTTTAGTTACTTCCTAAAACACATGTTTTCAAAAGCCATTTAAAATATGGAAAATATTTGTAAATTACACATATATTGTACATTATAGAAATAGAAAACCAGAGCTCTAAGGAAAGGCACACAAATATTACACATTCATTATTAAGGCATTATGCAAATGCCTTATTTTTAATGATTAGTTTTCATATCTTTTTAGGCAATATAAAATCTAGATTATAATTAAAATATTTTTATAGTCAGATCAAGGGAAATAATTCTAAGACATTCAAATGATTCATATAGCACAATATTTCATATAAAGAGGATTCTCTACTTACTTTGAAGAGATGTACAATGATTTTTATTTTCCAGAAATGGTGGTATATTTTGACTGGATCATTCAGAGCTCCTTGACTGTGCCCATACTTACTAATTCTCATAGAGTTGTCGTGGGGTTACTAGACCTAATTTATGTCTTAAAAAATTTGGCTAAGGTCACATGACTGACTAATCAATGACACTCAGAAATGATAAAAGCACAAACCTGGTTTTGTTTGTTCATTTAACTGACTCTTAATTGTGAGTACAAGATTGTATTCTCATTCAAAAACAGAGATTAAAGGTAAATTCTGACAGGAAGTCATGCAAACAAATGCCCAAGTCATATATGATAAATATGACTGCAAAGGAGGGAAAATACTTCTTTTACCTTTTAGGGTCTTGACTGTGTCTCTCATAATAAGACAAATTAACAAGAAAAAGAGCATATATATATATATATATATATATATATGATTCAGGAGACCTTATAAGGAAATGAAGACCCAAAAAAGCAGTTAAAGCTAGGCATTTGTGAGTTGGACCAGAGTAGTAAATTGACAAGGGATAGGGGCTTGGGTTTATTAGTTAACTGGGTAAAGAAATTACTAGAAGGATAAGAGTTAGTTCAGAAATGTTTCTTTATGAGATTTCTCTTGCCCTTAACCATTCTGGGTGAAAATGTTTCTTTCCTTGTTCCATAAGGCAAACATGTTCAATATGGGAGTTTTAGCTTCTAATTTAGGAAGGTCAGAGGGCTCCTTTGCAACTGATTATTGTTCAAGTGGTTTTCATTTTGACTTTGTTGGGGAGTGGGTGGGTGGGGAAGGGGACAGAGGGGAGGAAAAAGGGCATGGATGTAATACAATGACAATAAAATAAAATTAAAATTAATAAATAAAAATATATTCCGAAGTGACTTATTCTAAGGTGGCAGAGTCAGATTTTCTTCATGATAATGAGAGAACAGGGGACTTTGGAAATAGTGGTGGGCAGGCTTGGGGGTCTTGCTTGGGACACTTTTGACTTTTTGGTCACTGAGATAGAAAAGTGGGCTTCTTTATTCAGAAGAAAAAACTTCCACAGAGGCATAAAGGCTGCAACAAGAGCAGGGTGCAGCCAGGTGACAGTGAGCATGGGAAAATAAGAGCAGGTCACAATGTTCCCTAGATGAGGGGTGTGGAAAGCTGTCAGATATCGAAAAGCTATGCATTTCATGTGAAGGATTTTTTTTAGTCCATCCTGGAGAGGATGTCAAGACATGGAGCCATGTCAAGCAGGGGCATTATGTGTAGCTGGAGGACACCTGTCAAAGAGACAGACAGGAGACCTTTGGCTAAGCATCGATGCTTGCATTTGCATTGCAGAATGAGTTTCGCTGATGACTCAGATATAAACATGAGGTACAACTTCCAACTTCAGAGGAATAAGAGAAAAGAGCAAGGTCTGCACATTTTAATCTTAAAGTTGCAGAGAAGGCGCTCAGCAAAAATGAGTTCTCTGGCATTTATAACAAAGTGCCACCCATCTCCCCAAATGTTTCATTCCAATGTTTCTTTCCTTTCTTGGTCCCCTGGGCTTTATTTCCCTAACCCTAACCCCAATAAATCCAACACCTTGGAGAATATACTGTTTCAGCTCAATGATTGTTAAATTAGGATTAAGTTCAACTCTGAGTAACAGAAACATAAAATGACTGTGGCTTTAAAAAGACTGAAATATGTTTTTTCTGAATTGGGAAGAAGGCAGCCTCAGGGCTCAGGTGACAGCTGCTGGGTCCTCTGGGACAAAGTTGGCTGGACACCTCTCCCTCCAGGCAAGATATTCTCATGGGCCAAAAGGAAGCTGTAGCTGCACATGCGGGATTCATGTGGCAAGAGGGAGGGAAGAGAAAGAATTGGTAGCATATATGTCAACAGCCTTCCAGGGGAATTTCCTGGGGAGTTACCACGTGGTACTTCTGTTTGCATGCCATTGGCTAGAACTGAGCAATTGGGCTACAAGCGAGGCTAGGAAATGCAGTCTTCATTCTGGGGCCATGCAGTTGAGGGGCTTAGATTTGGCAAGATGAACAAGGTGTTCAGTGACGAAACCAGATAGTGAGAACACTAAAAGTCTTTGCACCAGTGGGATTCCTGTAGTATTTTTTAATATTTTAAACAACTGAATAACTATTTTCTGATTTATTTTATAAAACCTTACATATGTGAGGTGAATGTATGCTTTTTATGCTTTACTCATGTTATATTTTAGGAAACTTTTATGTACTGAGACAGAAAGAGGGAGCAAGAGAGAGAGAGAGAGAGAGAGAGAGAGAGAGAGAGAGAGAGGCATTGATTAGTTGTTTCACTTATTTATGGATTCATTGATTGCTTCTTATAGGTGCCCTGACCCAGGATTGAATCTGAAATTTGGCATATCAACATAGGGCTTCAACCAACTGAGCAATCTGGCCAGGGTGCTTAGGTTATATTTCAACAAAAATTTAAATAAAGCATAAAAATAGTGTGATAGGTGGAAATACGCTTGAAGGGCATGAAAAAAAATCAAAATCTCTATTTGCCTCTCTGACAAATACAGGTACATAAGGAAACATTATATTTGGTACCATTATTTTCTTTTTCTATGTTTTACAATTTTTTGAATGATGCTCACTAGGTATTATGAAGATTGGAATCAGCAACATGAAAATTGAAGGTAATACTACTATTATAGCCAAATTGATCAATATTGTGATATTACATTTGAATATACCTTCAGGACATTGTTCTTTCTACTAATATGTATAACTTTAAGGATATATAAAATATTCAAATAGAACTCAACTTTAAATATATTTGGATTTATCCAATAATAATAGGGCATATATTAAGAAGAATAGTGACACTATGAGTGTTCTGTTTTTACATTTTTAGTCATTGCATATTTTGCACTGTATATAGTGAATATGATATTGTAAAGTTTACTAATGCACATTTGACTCAATATTTAAATAGCATCCTTAATCTCAAATTTCCCTGTGTTAAAAAAAAAAAAAAATCTTAGAAAGCAGGGCTTTATTGGAAAATCCAACTTCATTTGTTTTTCGGTACTTAGGTTTCTTTGATTGAAATAGGCTTTTAAGTGAAAAACAAAGTATAATGTTAACCAAATCAAGGAGTGTTTTAAAAACAGTCTTTCTATAACACATTCCTACCATTACATATTCTAAGTCGAAACTTGTCATTTTAACACCACTCTTGTTGTAAAAACCCTGAATTAAATTGTCTATTTCCCATTGATTTAATACTACATTCAACAAATGTTTACTTAATGGCTACAATATGAAAGGCACATCACTAGCCAACATAGGAGACAGAACATGCATAGACATGGTGTGAGCCGTCAGGAAAAGATAACATGAAGAACATGTTAAATAGTACCTGTAAAAATAATATAGAGAAAGGATTTGGTAAATTCTATGGTAATTTAGAGGAGCAGGCAGTCTCACTGGACGTTATCCAGAATTTTATTTACTTACTTATGTATTATTTATTTAAAATATTTTATTCATTATTTTTAGAGAGAGGGAAGGGATGGAGACAGAGAGGGAGAGAGACATTAACATATGGTTGCCTTTCACCTGCCTCCAGCTACGGACCTGGCTGGAGACCTGGCTTGCAACCTGGTTACGTGCCCTGGCTGGGGAATCAAACCAACTGCCTTTGGGTTCACAGGCCAGCACCTTATCCACTGTACCCAGAATTTTAAATGAAGAATTTGAGATTTTGCCTTGATCTTAAGCTACTCAGGTAGATAAACAGGTGTTGACAGAAATACGAGACTGTGGAATAGAGACAAGTGACTTTCTTACCCACATAGTACAGGAGGCAGCAATAATTCTCCTTCCCCTGGTGCCACTAGAAGGAGCCCAAGAACAGGCCACACACACAGCACATGGGGGTCACAGTGAGGAATCCTTCATTTTGGAATTCCCAGTTTTATATGGAGTCTGCTGGCATTCTACTGCAACCCTTGTTGTAGAAGAAGAGACCATCCTGCTCTCTGCCTTCTGGGCAGGTTCTTTCTTCCAAGGTTTTGTTTTGTTTTTGCCATACACGTATCCTTGGAAAAAGATCATGACACAAAGCTCCCAGCACCTCTTTCTCAGGTGTGAAGAACTCAAAAGATACAAAGAGAATTGTGTCTAAAACATACACATCTTTGTGAGGAAATACCCTTTTTGTCCAGGTTTCACATGGAAGGTTTTACTAAATAGAGTTTGGACAGTAAGGCTTTTAAGGAAAATCAGAATTGAATGAACCATGCAAAGAGCAATACTGTACCACACATGCAAAATTTTCATTGCTGTCTCCATGAAAGTTACATGAACAATTCCAACAGAAAAGCATAATATGCAGAAGGTAAGGCTTTCTAATTGATTTGTTATTATTGAGATATTTCATTAGTGCTATAAATACAGCAAATGTAGTTTTTATGTCCAAATCTTGGTGCTGTAGGAATATCCTGAAACAGTCTGATTGGAATAAAAATAACAATTTAGGAATCAACCTGGGAATAAAATTGCAATGAAGTTACAACTCCAAGTGGTTTATGAGTATTTGGATTTTGATGTCAGCAAGAACTATTTAATCCAATTGACACTGATGGAGAAGAGTATAATTAATTAAACATAAATGATCAATTAAGAGATAAAATGCAAAGTTATGAAGAAAATGTTTAATATAAAGGGTAAGGGCAAGAAGGTAAAACAAAAATTCCTAAGTCAGGACCATTGGAGATTGAACAAGAACTAGAGTGAGAACAGGAGGACTGATGTTGATCATTGGAACTGAAAATGATGGAGACCATGGATTCAGAGTCAGATCATGCCTGAGAATGCATCTTGCAAGCAATGGGAGCTGTGCTTCAAATTACCAACACAAAGGATAACTTGAAAGTTTTAGAACGCATATTTTGAACATAGGTAAGCAATACATACATACATGCATATATACATATATACATATAAATCATAATTATTAAACTAAAAAACATTGGCTTCTAATAAGGTTTTGTAACTTTTACCTTATGTAAGTACTCTAAAATTCAAACATAATTTAAATTTCTTTATATTTAAATCTTCCATGACAATATGATGGATTTTAATAATTCATTGTGGAAAAGTTAAGTTTCATTATTTTCAAAATGAGCCCTCTTCTCATGGAGAACAGCCTTCTCATCTGATGGATTTACAGATTTGACAGTTATGCATTAAGCAGCAGGCTTCCATTGACATGTGCTTCTCCATGCAAGATATGCTTATGTATCTCACGATGAAAGTGATTCCCCAAAATATGGAGTTTCCATCATACTCTATCTTCTTTTGACACTCTCTACTCAAACTAAGCTTGCTTTCTGCAAAGCCAGGTAAATTCCTACCAATAATGTAACATGCTGTAGTTGAGAAATTGGTGACAATTATAACTCTAGGCTTTCTAAATAGGTAAAAGAATATGACACCACACATATACAGAGACTGGAACAACACATTCAGGAAATAAAAGTGATGCAGTATTTTTAACAAAGCCATTTACAAAAAAAGAAAAGAAGCAGAGAAAGCTTTGTTTTTTAAAAAGCAAACATAAGGCATTCTTAGACCTCTTTGAAGTCACAAGTTTATAAACTAAGAACACACTAAATTTTCTGGTAAGCAAATTCAACCAGAGAACTAAGTTACAGACAATAACTGGGGTAAATGTGAGCACCCTTTGCTTTGAGAATCGAGTTTCCTCTCTGCTCTAACGCAATGACTGTACTGAGTGGCTAATAATAGTTCATCTTGGGTGAACTGAGTGACTCAGTGTAAGAAAAGTCATTTGTTACAACTACTAAAATAAAAGAAGTAAAATAAAATAATAATAAAAAAGAAAAGTCATTTGTTGAACATATTTTTTTAATTAATGTATTGTTGTTGTGTTACAATTGTCTCATTTTTTCCCCATTGCTCTCCCCTGCCCCACCCACCCTGCACCCTCTCCCACAGTCCTTCCCCACGTTGTTGTCCATGTCAATGGGTCATTTATTCTAGTTAGTTGACTAAACTCTTCCCCGTCTTCCCCTCCCTCTCTTCCCCTCCCCGCCACCTTTGGTAGCTGTCAGTTTATTCCTTGTTTCCATGTCTCTGGTTCTGTTTTGCACATTTCTTTGTTTTGTTCATTAGATGCCTGTATTAGTTGAGATCATATGGTGTTTGTCTTTTGCCACCTGGCTTATTTCATAATAATATTATAGCATAATAATCTCCAGTTCCATCCATGCTATTACAAAATGTTGGAGTTACTTCTTTCTTTCTGCTGCATAATATTCCATTGTGTAAATGTACCACAGTTTTTTTATCCATTCATCCACGGATGGGCACATAGGCTGTTTCTAGCACTTAGCTGTAATGAACATGGTGCATAGGTTCTTCTGAATTGGTGTTTCAGGATTCTTAGGGTATAGCCCTAGCAGTGCAATCACTGGATCAAAAGGCAGTTCCACTTTTAGTTTTTTGAGGAAATTCCATACTGTTTTCCACAGCGGTTGTACCAGTCTGCACCCTCCACATCCTCACCAACATTTGCTATTTCTTGATTTGTTCATGATGGACATTCTAACAAGTATGAAGTATCTCATTGTGGTTTTAATTTGCATCTCTCTGTTGGCTAGTGATGTTGAGCATTCTTTCATATGTCTATGGGCCCTTTGTATATATCCTCCTCACAGAAGTATCTGTTTAATTCCTTTGTCCGTTTTTTATAAGATTTTATTTATCATTTTTAAAGAGAGGGGGAGTGAGAGAGGTGGAGAGGGAGAGAGACATCAATGTATGGTTGCCTTTCACCTACCTCCAGCTATAGACCTGGCTGGAGGCCTGGCCTACAACCTGGTCATGTGCCCTGGCTGGGAATCGAACTAGCAACCTCTGGGTTCACAAGCTAGTGCCTTATCCACTACATCAGCAGCCAGGGCCCTCCTTTGCCCATTTTTTAATTGGGTTTTCTGTCTTACTGATGTTGAATCATATAAGTTTTTATATATTTTGGAGATTAAACCCTTGTCTGAGGTATCATTGGCAAATATGTTTCCCCATATCAATGTTTACATCATTTTGCTGATGTTTTCTTTATGCTAAGCAGAGATTTTTTTTAGTTTGATGTAGTCCCATTTATTTGTTCCTAGGAGAAAATATAGACAGTAAAATTTCAGGTATCCCATGCAGCAATATTTTCACAGATATTTCTCCTGGGGCCAGAGAAATAAATAGACAAATGAACATTATGAATGATAGTTCCATAAAATGTTTAATTCATAAATGAGAAATGAACATCAAAGAGACTAAAATGCTTACAAAAATACAATAGATGATAGTTTTCTACAAAATGAACACTTGAGGTCATATTTATTGACTAAGTACAGTGCTACTAATTCTATGATTGAAGAGGGAATAATGACAGGTTGATAGGACTTGTCTCTGGCCGCAGTGTCATATCACATATATTAGGTACTGAGCAGAAGTGAAAGATCTAGTACATTGTACATTATTACAAGTAATGCCTTATTTGGGAATACTTCTTGATTTGGAGTTTATGGCAATAATGCTTTTTACAGACAAGGCTCTTGTTCACAAACAACAAAAGTCAACTTGACCATGGAAAGCAGCAAATACACTTATTGGAACAATGTTGTGTAGCCATCAAAATTGATCAGGGACCTTAGTATCAGATTTGTCAAGAACTAGAAACCAGTAGAAGTGAGACAGTAAGAAACAGAGTTAAGTCCTTGCCACTGAAACTGTAGTGAGAATGACTCTTAATTTGTGCGGCTGCTACTGGACTGTGTCCTTCATAGCAACTGACCAGTCACCACTCCCTCTGACCCTTACCGCTGCTCTCAGACATTTCTCTATGCCCACCATCTTTTGTGCCAACGTGTAGGAGCATGTGACTAATGCGTATATATCACTGGTGCAACTTCTAGCTAAAAAGTTGAAAGAAGAAAGTATCTGGTTCCTAGGTGTATGGAGGTGAAAGTTAGGCCTCTCTCTGGTCATCAGAATTCATATATTGGAATGTTCTGTGGGAACAGGAAGGGTGTTTCAGTGCTGCTTGGTCAAAAAAATGGCATAAGTCTACAATGTATTTCTATTGTGTTAGTCTCAATCAATGGTTTCATTATTGTCATTTTAATCCTTTCTAACCTATGAAGGTATTCATTTCCTGAAGCAAAGCAAAAATTGTCATATACAGAGTTGTTTTTCTCATGATACAAGAAGTGAAATTACTTTCAAGAGTATAGTAGTTATGTTTATATTTGTTCTTTATTTCACAGAGCCTTATTGATCACTTTTCATATCATAATGAAGATTTATAAATAGGTGATATATACATAGATTAAAAGGCATTAATATACTTTGGGAATGCCACACAATATCAATATTGTAAAGAAAACATTCAGCCTGCATATCTGTAATGTATTACAAAAGCTACTTTCTTCACCTTCTACTCATGAATTATGCTTTGTTAAGCAACTTAGCATAAAAAAGCAAAGATGTTAATTTCATTTAACAATCACACCAAATGGTGTGAAAGTATTAAGTTAACACCTACATATTCACCAACTTTACCTCTATGAAGAAAGGCTAAACTTTCTTATGTTGAGATTTGTTACTTCAAACTTAAAGATATTTTGATGTGAGAAATAAAACTTTAAGATCAACTAAGAAGTTTATTAAACTGGAAAAATATTACATATAAATTTTAGTAAATGAGAAAACTGAGATGAAGAAATTAGGTGATTCATCTAAATACACATAGTAAGTAAATTATAAAGAAGAAGGAGAAGGGGGAGCGGTGATGGAGGGAGAGGGGGAGAAGAAGACTCTGAGTTTCATTTCAGTGTTCTTGCTATGTTGAAATTAGACTGGTATCTCATTTTTATGTTTGGAGAGTTTTAAGTCATTTTCATTTAAACTGGTAAAATATGTATCTCTGCTTTCAAAAAAATATTACAATATTTAATTTATGATGCCAGATAATTAAAATGAATTCCCAGTTCTTGTTCAATAAAATACTTGCATATCTGGTGAAGTAAGCGTTATTATTAACCCTAATTTATAGTGAGGCATATTGATAGAGAAAGTGCCTTGCTCTGGGTCTCATGTGATATTTATTTCATTTTTCTACTCAATATAAATGTTCTTTTCAATTGTATAAAAGAATCATGCTATGACTAATTATTTATATTAAATTAAAAATATGTATTTTCATGTCAAACACATTGTGAATCATTTAGAACCACATTTCAGTTTGTGCTGGTTTACAAGGGGAAATTTAATGAAATGAGAAAGTGATTCATGTAATATTTTTACAAAATAGAATAACTATAATCTTGAGTCAGTATAATTTTTCTAAACATGTATTAAAATACACACATATAAAGAGGCAGTAAAACCTGCTATACAGTTTTGTGTTTTTCAATAAGTTAATAATTTCAGAGTTAACTTTTTCTCTACCAAATCCTGTTATTTTGTCTTCTGGAAATCTTTCTCAAGTTTTACTTTATTGTCCAATTGTACAATAACCCAAGTCCAAATCTGCAACATTTCACTTGAAAACGAAAACATTTTCCCCTCTGTTCTTTTTGCCACCATTCTTTTCTTTACCTGGGTGATTGAATTATGTGCAGTGTCATCCGCTGCTTGAATATCTGCCTTGCCTATACGGGAAGACTGAACCAAAGAATATTGTCTGCAGGCCTATAAAAATCCATGCAAGCTATGATCGAACCAATTGATATGTTCACTCATAATTGATTGTGCCAATCTGGTCAGCAAGCATAGAGGAACTTCCAGTTTCATACATTTTCCCAGCCATCTTATTTTTCTTTTCTTCTGTCTGTTTTCTTCTACTTATTAAACAGCTTGAGTCCCTACTGGATTGTTATGATGTCCAGGGACAAGTCTTCACCCCTAGCGGGTATTTTGTGAGACTTCAGTGAGCCACATATAGTAGGTAATTAATATGCAGTAAAACTGTATCACATAGGACAAAATTAAACAAGTACAAAAACAAACAAATACCTTGTATTTAGATGGATTTCCTAATAGGTTATGCATTGTAAGCAACCATACTACACTCAGGCCTGTGTGTATACCCATCATCCGTTCTGGACATTTAGATGCTCCCTAGGGCTGCTTTTCTGCTCTTTCAAGGAATGCATAAATATTCTCACTATACGTTTTGAATAAATGTACATCGCAAGTAGCAGTATAGACAGGGAAAGCCATATAAAAATGTATTCAGTGTACAGGTTTATGCATGACTATATGCAGGTATTTCCAAAAGAATTTGCACTTTTTTTGCCTATCATCATCACATTATAAAATAGTATAATTTATATTCAGAGAAAATACATAAAACTATTATGTTTGGTTATGTATATAATTTTCTCTCTTTCCATTAGGTAGAAAATGGTTGCCTGCGTTCACCTACTGTGAAGACTTTGAATCAGACAACTGTAGTTTTGAATCTCTAAAGCATTTCAGGATGTAAATGCAGTCTGACCTTTTCCTGATGGACAGTTAAATCATGGACACGCTAAACAATTTACTTTGGACTGCCCTTCCAAAAGATGCTTTGGCTCCTGCCTTGAATGCTCACTAAGCCTTTGTAGCTGACAAGGAAAAGAAGGAACACTGTGAACTGGAAAGTTATCTTACAATGAAAATTACGAGCACGTCCTGCATCTGCCCAGTCCTCGTGTGCCTCTGTTTTGTACAGAGGTGTTATGGAACTGCTCACCACAGCTCTATCAAGGGGACCAGAAACCAAACCAAGCACATCGAAGGAGAGACGGAAGTTCACCATCGCCCGAAAAGGGGATGGGTTTGGAATCAGTTCTTTGTTTTAGAAGAACATATGGGACCAGATCCACAATATGTTGGAAAGGTAAGTTGTTGATTATCTTTGATTTTCCTCTTCTGGGAAATTGTGACGTGAGACGAGGCTCAAGTGGGAGTTGGATTTAAAGAGACACGAAAGGTAAGAAATTATGTTACAGCACTTAATAGTTATACTAAACACTTCAAAATAAGGATTATAGAAAATCACATTTGCCAGTTATTTCACATCCATAAACATTGGTTCATGTTGGCAAAGAACAGTAGCTGGAATGTTCTTTGCCAACATATTACTCTTTTTTGTTCTCATATGTGAAATGGAAGCCCTTTATTGAATACGCAATTAAGTATAATTTGATTTTATTGTCACCATGAAGGCATGTTGAAATTCATGATATCGGTATTGGTACATCCATATTTACAATTTTTTAATCTATTGCTAATGCCCATGAGACTAAAAAATAAGATATTATATCATGACTTTTAATATACTCTGCTTCCATTATTACACAGATTGTATTGAAATTGTCAGCCTTTAGAAGCACATGGATATTTTTCCAACCCTTCAAATTAATTTCCATAAAAAATGTTGGTGTATATTAAATACACATTAAATATACACTGGATGTACAGATGTTGTTAAATATCAAAAGAATAAAATTGATCCAGTGATCAGTAAATTCAGATAAACTTTTCTTTCTCTCAAATCCACAGATAAGACAACTTAATGGCTTATTAAACCCTTTAGGAAATTGTGCATTCAGTAAATGAAACAGCTTAAGCATGTGTCACTTAGGTTCTGGGGCAAAGAATTGAGTGGAAAATGGAGAGGTCTTCTTCTGATGAACGACTTACTGACGTATCCTTGGGAGCAGCAACACTTAGGTTGGCTTAGTGCCTAAGCACAGTGGTAGGATCTCCATGGCGGCAGGCTCAATGACTCCCATCGCCCTCTTTGACTATTTATTTTCACTTTAGCAGTGTTAGTACTAAAAAAAAAAAAATGTACTCAATCCAAGCCAAGGCGCTTCCCTAATGTGTAGGCAGCACACAATCACAAGCCATCTGTTCCACCCCTTGTCCAACAAGGGCTCAGTTACAAGCTATATTTTCCATATAAGGCAGGAGCAGTGGAGTCAGAATATGCACACACACACAAAATATCTGAAACAACTTTATCATTTTCTTATATGCATATTATAAAATGAGACCAAAAACACTCATTTTTATCCCATATATTATTTTCCCTACAAAGTATCCCTTGAAGTAAATAGAAACAAATGTGTAAAATAAAAGCATACCATATTGAATTATAAGAGTTATTTTTGTTATGAACTTCAAAGTCCTTTTATATAAAGCCTTAAAAAGGAGGAGGAAAAAAAACATAAATATATATTTTTTCCTTTAGGAGTACACCAAAAGAAAAATGTTATTAAAAATATTTTGTTATGCATCTTCTTATTTTAATTTAACTCAAAAGTAAAATTTGCTAGAAAGAGAAAAATCAGACAACTTTCCATTTCTCTTGAGTTACCTAATTTTAATAAAAGATAAAGCCTCAAGACATCGACCAGGAGCAAGAGATCTTTCTTGGGCTTGGGTGCAAATGAACATATGGTTGAGAGCTGGTTACCCACCAGGAAATGGTGTAGGTCTGTGAAATTATTCAGGTTACTGGAAATTTTGCAGAAATCACTATCTATTGTTTGTAGTGATGACAGACAGATGTAAAAGGTCTAGCCCAAGTGTATGATCCCCTTCTATCAACACAAACCTGAGAGCTTCACTCCATCTTTTTATTTTATTCTCACCTGCCTTTATGTGCAATTCTAACTTAATTGTACAGATTTTCCCCTCATTTGTCAACAGAAACACACATAATTTATATGCATTCATAAATGTGTACATACTGTGGTAATTTGTAAAACCCTGCAAAGCTCAATAATTCATATATGCTTAAAATAATGCCCTTTTGTCCCATTAGTTTATTTAAGAAGTTAATTTATACCTCTAACTCATCGATGCATTCATTAAGACAAACCATATATTTTCAAAGTGCTCTTAAATGAAACATGGAATTATTAAAATTACTATAAACATGAGAAAGGACACATCCAGAGAATTGAAAATTATTTCATTCACCCTTCTATATCACAGGAATACCAGCAGGGATGTTTTGAAAATAAACAAAATAATAATCAGCCCTGGCTGGTAGCACAGTGGTTAAGGCGCCAGCCTGCGAAGCCAAAGGTCACAGGTTCGATTCCCCAGCCAGGGCACATAACCAGGTTGCAAACCAGGTCTCCAATCAGGTCTGTGGCTGGAGGCAGGTGAAATGCAACCATACATTGATGTCTCTCTCCCTCTCTGCCTCTCTCCCCTCCCCTCTTTCTAAAAAATAATGAAACAAAATATTTGAAAAATAATAATAATCATATAATGCTGTTTTGCTATAAAAATAATATTTTTCTAGATTCATTATGTATGTTTGTTTCAAAGTATCCTTAAGTCCCTGGTTGTAATTTTTTAAAAGAGTTTATTTATTATTTTTAGAGAGAGGGGAAGGGAGAGAGGCAGAGAGGGAACAAGACATCAATGTATGGTTGCCTTTCACCTGCCTCCAGCTACAGATCTGGCTGGAGACCTGGTTTGCAACCTGGTTATGTGCCCTGGCTGGGAATTGAACCAGCAGCCTTTGGGTTTGCAAGCCAGTGCCTTATCTACTGTGCTACCAGTCAGGGCTTGGTTATAATTTTTTATGTGTAGTTTAAATTCACATTTTAAAATAACATTTACTAGACTTTCAATAAAAACTTAAGCCTGTATTTTGACACATATCAACTTCTCGTAGTCCATATGATAATTTTCTTAGCCTTTTCTTCATCAATGATTGGATTTATAAGAAGGGAATTTATTTTGTTGACATTGGTCAAATATTGTTATTCATTACTAAGATATTTCTGTTTCTAAAGCCATCATTATAAGAGCATTTCTAATAGTAAATAGTATAAGTGTACATGTACATATACATGAATAATATATTTCAAGTATTTATAAATATATAATCACATATATGCATATGCATATGTATATGATGATTCATAATGTTTTTTAAGACTGTAATGACCATGAGAGATCAAGCATCAAAAGTAATATAGGAATAGATCTCATGAATTTGAGTTCATATACAGGTTAAAGATACTTTTATATAATTGAACGATTAGGGTAATGAAGATGTAATAGTGCATTAGTTTATGAACCACTTACTCCTGAAACAAATTAGATGGTAATGTCATTATACTTTTAAAACAAAAGGGTTCTCTCTTTCCTATCATTCAAGAACAACATAAACCATCTAGGCTTTATTTTTTTTTTTTTTCAAAAGCAGAACAGTGCTGAATAAAGCCCCTTATAATGAAGAATACAATTTATGTAAGATGTCACACACAACCTGAAAGACGTGCCATACATAGCGCCCATTGCTGGAGTAGACTCATTGCCTTCATGAGATAATATTGATTAGTGGGGCAATTGCTGGGTTTCAGTTACAGTTTCTCTGCTTGTTATCTGTATTAAAACTGGCAAGTCTAGTTTTCTGAATTTCTTTCTTTACATGTAAAACTGAGAAATACTGTTTGATATGTTCATTACTAGCTCAACTACCTTATAAAATTTGGTTCAGGGTTTAATCATAGGCCATTTAAACTGCAACTTGTGGGCGTAACTCAACTAGGTATGTGGTTTGGTTTTACTTGTACACTAAAGAAGTTTTCTTTTTAGATGGTTGAAAACATTTTTAAAGGAATGTTTTATAATAGTCAGAAATCACATAAAATCCAATTTCTGTTTGCATAACCAATGTTTTATTAGAAAACAGCCACACTCAGGCATGTATGTGTTATATGTGGCTGTTTACTTTTTATTTTATTTTTTTTATTCATTATTTTTAGAGAGAAGGGCAAGGAGGGAGGTAGAGAGAGAGAGAGGGATCAGTGTATGGTTGCCTTTCACCTGCCTCCAGCTATGGACCTGGCTGGAGACCTGGCTTGCAACCTGGTTATGTTGCCCTGACTGGGAATCAAACCAGCGACTTTTGCATTTGCGGACTGGCACCTTATCCACTGAGCCACCAGCCAGGGCCTGTATGTGGCTGTTTTTAGCTATAGTGGTAGAACCGAGTAGTGGCAAGAGAGAGTAAGGCCTGCAACATCTACACTATTTACTAAGGGTCATTTACAGGGCCTGCCTCTGAGCCTCTGGTTAAGATGTCTGCCTTACTTAACATACTATGACTATTTTCAAAGTAGGATTGGGGACTGCATCATTTTTCTTCACATAGTATCTCCATGGCTACTGTAATGACTAAATATGGCTATTCACTGATCCATTTGTAGTGGATTTGATGATGATTGAAAATTATTGAAACAAAAAATATCTCCCATACATGATTGCTTTTATGGAGGAGAGAAGTTTTAGGGGGGCTTTACTTCACCAGTGTTGCTGGTATAACCCTCCCCATTTAATTTCAACAAGTGTTCATTAAGGCTGGGGTTTTGTTTTCATTGTGGTTTGTTCTGTTACATTACGTGCGAAAGTGTAATGAATGTCCTGGTGCACATGTCATTTAGCATGCAGGTGTATCTGTGGGAGGGATTTCTACAAGTGAGATTTTCTCTCAAAGAGCTGTCAACCTTGAATTTTGGTAGATGTTATTAGATCCCCTCCATGTTGCAGTATTTTTGCATCCTTCTCAGTGATATGTTGGAGTGGTTATTTCTCTACAGCAATGCCAACAGATGGGGTTGTAATATCATCAGTGAAAAATTGCATCTCTGTGTAGTTTGCTTTGCATTTCTCTTATTATGAGAAAAATTGATAACCTTTTCATATTTGAGGGTTCATGAATATTTCTTTTTTTTTACTGACTTCTCATGGCCCCTTGATTTTATACTCTTTTGCTAGCCTCTTGATCTTAACAGCTAGTAGTTCTTTATATAATAGGTGAAATAATTTTTGCCAGTAATGTAAATTACTAATAATGTTTCATAGTTACCATTTATTTCTGAGTTCATAATTTTTACTTTATATATAATTGGTAAACTTTAAGGGTGTTCATTGGAAATACGGCTACTGACATACAACCACTGGCAATAAGCTTCATTTACTTCAAGTAGTAAATGTAATTAGCTATATGTTATGCTCCATAAATAAATATTATTTTCCTATGGACATGGACATGTGGGATTGACTTTGTGGGGGGAGTGGTGGGTGGGGAAGGGGACAGAAGGGAGTAAAAAGGGGATGGATGTAATACAACAACAATGACATAAAATTTTAAAAATTATTTTCATTAAAAATATTATAAGTGACTTCTTTAACTGGCTAAGCATTCTCATAGAAGAAATACAGGTAACTCTCTGTTTATTCCAGGATATCTGTAAGTGGATATTGTTCACATTGCATTATTTGATACTTAAAGAGAATGTAGTAAATATAATAAACAAGAGTTAAGACACAAAAAAAATGTGTTTCCACTTAGCAGCCTGTTTGGAGCTTAAGTATTAACAATATTATGTTAGGTTTAGGGCTGCATTGACATTAAGTATATAGCGGGTAATAAAAACTAATAAAAACTTTAAAATTTTCAGGACAAAAGTGAATTATGTTCTCCATTTTCACTTTTGTGCACTTATGGTGTATCTGCTTATAACTGTTCTATTTTTTTTTTTTTTTTTAGAATACAAGCCATAACATGTGGAAGATATTGCTAATATTCATTACAAATTTAGTTCTAAAATTCTACCACTCTCCCTCACCTCCATAACTCCTCTTATGTATGTGAGGAGATAAGAGTAGACTCTGCACAATTATTCACAATTTGCTCTAATGAAAAACAGCAAACATAAGGAAAGTAAACAAGGATTTCTGGCAGGATAAAGGAACTCAGAAATTATCTTGCCAAACCCTTCAAGTAATAAAAAAGCAACAATGCTTGCAACAGTTAAGTGACCTCTTCATGGGCAGAGGGATTAGTGATGGCACTGCCAAGGAACAAATTGTAATGTATCTGACTTTTTAGTGAGAATTACATTTTCGTATAGAGTGCATAAAATCCCTCTTTCATCACCATTATTACTGCCATTATTCTATATCTTTCTTTAAAAGAGAACCTGCAAATCTCTTTTAATGTGGAGTGTAGTTTCAAATTAAATAAATTAGTTTGAGGTAAAGGGAGAATACACTATGTAAAAAGGAATGACAAGGGGAAAAAAATGATAGCATGAACTCTGAACTGAAAATTAAATGCACAGCCAAAAAAATAAAGACCCAATTGTCATATAATACTGTCAGGATAGTAATTTTATGAACATTTTATCATAACTTCCTTAAAATGCAAAACTTCCAATATCAAAACATGACATTTAAATGTTATAAGGATGACAGTGTGATGACATGATGTCATATGAAATTAATTATGAGACTCAGCTTTAAAGGGATATAACTTACTAGTCATCATAGAAATTTAACTGTTTAGATCCAGTCCTATATGAAATTGAAAGCATAAATAGGAATTTGATTCAGCATATATTTCATTTTCATTTGACTTGTAATGATTTTGAATTATTTAAAAAAATAAAGTTTTATTAAGTTTAATTATATTTTTAGAGGTTATATTTTATAAGATTAATTTTAAAATGTTTAAGTTATTGGACAGCCTTAGCATTAATTTTATATACCATTTCTTAATACTACACTGATAATTATTTAAAAGGTCAATAATGCAAAGCAATGCATATGTTATGGGCATATTCCATGCATTTTTCACATTATATTATTATACAAATGCACCCATAAGTGTGTGTGTGTGTGCATGTATATGAATGATGGTACACTAGAGGTGACTTGAACCCTTGGACTCATTTGGTAACATCTGGACACATTATTTTTCATCTCAGCTAATTTGTCTATTAATTACCTTTGACACAATCACTAGAGTCAAAGGTACTTAAAAGAAAAATGCTTTAATTCATTCTCAAATGAAAAAAAAAAAAAACTAAATAGAATTCAGTATATATTATGTTAATCTTTACATTAATAAAACTGTTAAGTAGAACTTATCATTTTAATTTTCAAAAAAGGACCCATGTAGGCAAAAGGACCCAGTGTCTATGACAGTTCTAATGTGGACTTGAGTTCCGGTCATAACAAGTAGGAAGGTGGTGTTATTAGCATTGATTTCTTAGAGGCAAGGGACTCTGCCATATTCTGTAATGCATAAGACATCACCCACCCATCCCCCAACCAAGAATGATCCAGCTCCAAATAGCAATAAGGGTGTTGATTTGATATTGATATCCTCAGAACATGTTTCTCTTGGTCAAAATGTTTCTGTCCAGTTCATACTATTTTTATCTCTATAGTGATGTTTTAATGTTTCTTTTGTATTACATATACAGATGAATTTTAACTTTTTGTTTATGCGTTCTGAAAATTTATTTTTCAAAGTGAGAATTTTCTTCCATTGTTTAATGTGAACTCTAATACACATGAACTTATTACTACTAATTTATTGTGTATTCTATGTGGTCTATAGCTTTGTTGCTTTTTATTTTCTTTTTATTCTACCATATTGACTTTTTATTGGGATTTCTCTCTACTAGTTTGGAATTTTTATGTTTTATGTTTTGGACTTCATCTCTCTGCCTACCTCCTGAACAACAAAGGCATAGAATGGTCAAAATTATAGTATATTAATGTGTTTTCTACTTTTTCCATGACTACTATGCCAGATGATTTTTAAATTTAATTTTATTGTTGTTGTATTACATCCATCCCATTTTCCCTCCCTTCTCTCCCCGTACCTACCTCCCCACTCTCCCATAAAGTCAGTCCCACTTGTCCACATCCATGGTTCTTCCATGCTAGTTCCTTGACTAAACTTTTCCCCTTCTTTGCCTATTCCTCTCCCTTCTCCCACCCCCTCTATTCACTAAAGGTCTATTTATTGTATTCATGTATCTGGTCCTGTTTTGATTGTTTGTTTGTTTGCTCATTACTGTCCTATAATAGGTGAGATCATATGGTATTTGTCTTTCACTGACTGGCCTATTTCACTAAGCATAATACTTTCCAGTTCCATCCATGTTGTTGCATATTGCAGGAGTTCCTTCTTTCTTTCTCCTGTGTAGTATTCCATTGTGTAAATATACCAAAGTGTTTTGATCCATTCATCCATTAATGGGCAATTAGGCTGTTTCCAGCACTTGGTTATTGTATAGCACTGCTATGAACATAGGGGTATACAGGTTCTTCTGAATTGGTGTTTCAGGTTTCTTCAGGTATAATCCTAGTAGTGGAATTGCTGGATCAAAAGGCAGTTCCATTTGTTTTTAAGGAAAGTCCATACTGTTTTCCATAGTGGCTACACCAACCTGCATTCCCACCAGCAGTGCACTAGGGTTCCCTTCTCCCCACATCCTCACCAACACTTATTGTTTATTGATTTGTTGATGATTGCCATCATCAACAGGTGGTATCATGTGGTTTTAATTTGCATCTCTCTGATGGCTAGTGATGTTGAGCATTCTTTCACATGCCTTTGGACCCTTTGTACATCTTCCTCAGAGAGTTGTCTGTTCAGGTCCTTTGCCCATTTTTTAAAATTGGGCTGTCTGTCTCCTTGGTGTTGAGTCAAAGAAGTTCTTTATATATTTTGGATATCAAACCCTTCTCTTTGGTATCATTGGCAAATATGTTTTCCTATGCAGTTGGTTCCCTTTGAATTTTGCTGGTGTTTTCTTTAGCTGAACAGAAACTTTTCAGTTTTGTATAGTACCATTTATTTATTTATTCTTTGATTTCCTTTGCCCTTGGAGAAGTATCAGTAAACATATTTCTGCATAGGATATCTAAAATTTTACTGCCTATATTTTTCTCCAGTTCCTTTATGGTGGAACTACTTTGTTTAAGTCTTTTATTCATCTTGAGATAGGTCTGATGTATGGTATAAGTTGGTAGTCTAGTTTTATTTTTTTCATGTTGCTGCCAACATCACTTGTTGAAGAGGCTGTTTTTACTTCAGTTTATGTTTCTTGCCCTTTTGTCAAATATTAATTGACAATAGAGTCCTGGGTTTATTTCTGGGTTCTCTATTCTGTTCCATTGATTTATGTGTCTATTCTTATGCCAGTACCAGACTGTTTTGATGACAGTAGCCTTATAGTATAGTTTGATGTCCAGTATTGCAATTCCTCCTAGTTTGTTCTTCTTTCTCAAGATTGCTCTGGCTATTCATGGGCATTTTTGACTCCATATAAATTTTTGAAGTATTTTTTCAATATCTGTAAAATGTGCCATTGGTATTTTAATTGGGATTGCATTGAATCTATAGATCGCTTTGGGTCATATGAACATTTTAATGATGTTAATTCTTCCCATCGATGAACATGGTATATGTTTCCATTTATTTGTGTCTTCCTTAATTTATTTCTTCAGTGTTCTGTAGTTTTCTGAGTACAGATCTTTTACCTCCTTGGTTAAGTTTATTCCTAAGTACTTTATTTTTCTTGTTGTTATGGTAAATGGGATTTGTTTTCTAGCTTCTATCTCTGATGTTTCGTTATTGGTATACAAAAAAGCTTTTGATTTCTGAGTATTGACCTTATATCCAGCTATTTTGCTAAATTTGCTTATTATGTCAAGCAGGGTTTTGGTGGTTTCTATCAGGTTTTGTATGTACACTATCATGTCATCTGCAAATAATGACAATTTTCCTTCCTTCTTTCTAATTTGGATGTCTTTGATTCTTTTTTCTTCTCTGATAGCTATGGCTGGGAGTTCCAGAATGATACTGAACACAAGTGGAGAAAGTGGACAGCCTTGTCTCATTCCTGATCTTAGAAGGAAAGCTTTTAGTTTTTGTCCTTTGAGTATGATGTTGGCTTCAGGTTTCTTATAGATGGCCTTTATTATGTTGAGCTATACTCCTTCTATTCCCATTTTGCTGAGTGTTTTTTATCATAAATGGTTGCTATAGTTTTTCAAATGTTTTTTCAGCATCTGTTGATATGATCATATGGTTTTTGTCTTTCATTTTGTTTTTGTGGTGTATTACATTTATTGATTTGGGAATGTTGTACCATTCTTGTATCCCTGGGATGAAACCCACTTGGTCATTGTGTATGATCTTTTTAATGTTTTGCTGGATCTGGTTGGCCAGTATTTTGTTGAGAATCTTAGCATCAAACATCTATATTAATTAGAGAGATTGGCCTGTAGTTTTCTTTCTTAGTTGTGTCTTGACCTGATTTTGGTATTAAAATAATATTGGCCTTACAGAAAAAGTTTGGGAGTCTTCCTCTTTCTTGGATTTTTTTGAAATAGGCTGAGAAGGAGAGGAGTTAGTTCTTCTCTAAATGTTTGGTAGAATTCACCTGTATAGCCATCCAGTCAGGGGCTCTTGTGCTTTGGGATATTTTTGATAAACTTCTTGAATTTCACTAGATGTTATTGGTCTGTTCAGGAAATCTGCTTCTTCTGAATTCAATTTTTATAGATTATACATTCCCAGAAATGTGTCCATTTCACCCAGGTTGTCATATTTCTTATCATATAGTTGTTTATAGTAATTTCTTACAATCCTTTGTATTTCTGAAGTATCAGTTGTGATTTCTCTTCTGTCATTTCTGATTTTGTTTATTTGGGTCCTCTCTCTCCTTTTCTTGATGAGTCTGGTTAACGGCTTGTTAATTTTGTTTACTTTTTCAAAAAAAAAAACAGCTTCTGGATTTATTGATTCTTCAAATTGTAGGTTTGTTCTCTAAGTTATTTAATTCTGCTCTGATCTTGATGATTTCCTTCCTTCTACTTGCTCTGGGCTTTGTTGTTGCTCCTCTAGTTCTTGCAGCTTTATGGTTAGGTTGTTTATATAAGCCTTTTCTATCCTTTTTAGTTAGGCCTGTATTGCTATGAATTTCCCTCTGAGAACTGCCATTGCTGTGTCCCATAGATTTTGGGCTGTTGTGTATTCATTGTCATTTGTTTCCAGCAACATTTTTATTTCATCTTTGATTTCATTGTTTACCCATTCATTACTTAAAAGCATGTTATTCAGTCTCCATGAGTTAGAGTGTTTTTGTTTTTTTCCCTTAAGGATGGTTTCTAGTTTCAGGCCATTGTGATCTGAGAAGATGCTTGGTATAATTTCAGTTTTTGGGCATTTGTGGAGGCTTGTCTTGTGACCTACCATGTAGTCTATCTTTGACAGTCTTCCATGTGCATTTGAAAAGAATGTGTATTTTGCTTCTTTGGGGTGAATGGTTCTGTATATATCAGTTAAGTCCATTTCCTCTAGAGTGTTGTTAAATGCTACAAAATTATTGGGATTTTTTTTGTTTGGAAGATCTGTCCATTGTTGATAATGGGGTATTAAAATCCCCTACTATTAGTGTGTTGCTGTCCATATCCTCCTCAAAGTTGTCCAAGATTTTCCTTCTATATTTGAGAGCTCCTATCTTGGGTGCATATGTTTACCAGTGTTATAGCTTCTTGATGAATTGTTCCCTTAATTATTATGAAATGTCCTTCTTTGTCTCTTTCTATGGCCTTCATTCGGACAAAATCTATTTTGTCCAAAATAAATATTGTTACCCCAGCCATTTTTACATGTCTGTTTGCCTGATATATATTTTTCCAGCCCTTCACTTTCAATCTGTGTCAATCTTTTGTTCTGAGGTGGATCTCTTGAGGACAGCATATATGTAGGTCATATTTTCTTATCCATTCAGCTACCCTCCGTCTTTTGATTGGCACATTTAATTTGTTTACATTTAAGTTTATTATTGATAGATACTTATTTATTGCCAATTTCCCTTTTGTACCTGTATTCCTTTCTGTCTCTATTTCTTCTTTTTAAGGCAGTCCCTTTATCATTTCTTACAATGCTTGTTTGGTAGAGATGTATTCTTTTGGTCTTCTTTTTCCTATGAAACCCCTTATTTCTCCTTCCATTTTGAATCAGTCTTCAAGGTAGAGTATTCTTGGTTTCAGGCCTTAGTTTTCCATTACTTGGAATATTTTTTTGCCATTCCCTTCTGGTTTGTATTTTTTCTGTTGAATAATCATTTGATAACCTTATTGGAGCCCCCTTATATGTCATTTGCTGTTTCTCTCCTGATGCTTTTTAGTATTCTTTTTTTATCTTTGAAATTTGCCATTTTAATTATGATGTGTCTTGGAGTGGGTCTGTTTGGGTGTATCTTCATTGGGACCCTCTGTACTCCCTGAACTTGAGTAATGTTTTCATTCAACGTGTTAGGGAAGTTTTCTATCATTACATTTTTTAACAGGTTTTCCATTCCTTGTTTCTCTTCTCCTTCCAGTATCTTTATGATATGGATATTATTGCATTTCATGTTGTCCTGCAGCTCTCTTAAAACCTCTTAATTCTTGTTCAGTCTTTTATTCATTCTGTTGCACTGTCTTGGAATATTTCTCTAGGTTGTCCTCCAGCTCGCTGATCCAGTTCTCTGCTTCCTCTAGCTTGCTATTGATTCCTTCTACTATATTCTTCAATTCAGAAATTGTATTTTTTTAAAGATTTTATTTATTATTTTTAGAGAGATGGGTAGGGAGAGAGGCAGCGAGGGAGAGAAACATCAATGTATAGTTGCCTTTCACCTGCCTCCAGCTAAGGACCTGGCTGGAGACCTGGCTTACAACCTCGTTATGTGTCCTGGCTGGGAATGAAACCAGCGACCTTTGGGTTTGCAGGCCAGTGCCCTATCTGCTGTGCCACCAGCCAGGGCCAGAAATTCTATTCTTCATTTCCTCCTGGCTCTTACTGATAATTTCTATGTCCTTCTTAATGCTGGTGTAGTTCTTAGTAGTTCCTTGTAGCTTCCCTGGAGTTGTTCATAGTTCCCCTGGAGCTATTTGTAATTCCCCTGGAGTTGTTTGTAGTTTTCTTTGAGCTTGCTAAACTCATTGAGTTTATTGAGCTTCTGTATCATCATTATTTTGAATTCCATATGTGATAGTTTGCTTGCCTCTGTTTCATTTAATGATCTTTCTGGGGATTTCTCCTTTCCTTTGGACAAAGGACTGTTTCTTTTTCTCCCAATTTTTAGGTTTCATTGTAATTCAATTAGACTGTGATCAACTGCCAGGCTAGGGAACTGCTAAAATAGAGGGATTGATTCAGTTGTAATCCTGTAGATTTTTAATCTACCACCAGGCTCAGATGCAGCTTGTGGGGACAGACTGATTCAATGTAAATCAATGAATCAGCTACCAAAATCAGGGCCTTCTGAGCTAGACAGAGATTCAATTATAATCTAATCCATCAGCTGCCAGCTCAGGTGCAGCTTGATAGGGCAGATTCATATGTAAATCAATGAATCTGTGATCAGCCGCCAGGCTAGGCACCACTGGGCTAGGCAGCAAGATCCAATTGTAATCCAATGAATCTGTGATTTGTGATCAGGCTCAGAAGCTGCTGGGCTAGACAGCAAGGTTTAATTGCAATCCAATGGATCTGTGATCAGCTGCCAGGCTCAGGTGGTGCTGGTCTAGACTGAAAGATTCAATTGTAATCCAATGAGCTTGTGATCAGCTGCCAGGCCCAGGCACTGCTAGATGAAAGATACCTCTTCAGGTGCTAAATATTGTATATATGCTCAGACAGGGCAGGGCAGGAGAGTTTTATTTAGATATAAATCGGAGAATTGTCATCAGGACCAGGCTCAGGTGCTGCTGGGTGGGGCAGATTGCTACCAATGGGTGGGGCTATGAAGACCCTCACAGGGAAGCTACTGGGTGCAGCACAGCCCACCACAGTGCAGTCCACCCAAAGTGTGGATGATGAGTCAGCACTGGGATCCCCACAGCTGCCCCCCCCCTTCTCTCCTTCAAGCTACCACCGCAAACTCTCCCCACCTGTCTCCAGTCCTCTCTGCCCTCTCTCTGCTGGAGCCCAGGGTAGGTGGGGGCCAATGTATTTGCATTGTGGTCACTTAGCAGTTCTCTGTCTCCAGCTCTCCCAGGCTAGTAAACTCCATGGCTTTCCTCCCTTCTCAGCTGGACGCTGCTCTGCTCTCTGCAATGTTGCTGTAGCTGGGACACCAGCTGGGGGACCAGATCCCACCTTTCTCAAGTGGGGTCCTGGCTCCGTCCCTTCAGCTGCTGCCTCCCGTGGGGGCCTAGCCAGCCCTCTTGCGTCTCCACAATTCCTACCGGTGACGTTGTGATAAAGCGGCCTCTTCTGTTCTGTCCGTGGTTATAGGGCTTCTTTCCAGCTGGTGTTCTGTTGGTAATTCCAGCTGACTTTTTCTCCAAAAAAGTAATCCCAGATGTGACCTGGGAGGAGATGGTTGCTGTTGCAGCTCCACTTAACTCTTCCACCATCTTGTCGGAATTTGTGCCAGATTAATTTTAAGCTACAACTTGTTTTTCTTCTTATTGTTATTGCATTGTATATATTTACTTCTATGCCTAATATAGTTAACAACAGTTAACTCACCTTTGCTTCTGTATCACCTTTCTTACTGAAAGATGGCCATGCCCTATTTCTTTTTAACAATGCTTTGTAAACCTCAAAGTTGATGTCTTTATCTTATTACAGTATTCCTAAACAGTGAAACTTTCAGAACATTTAGACACTTTGTCATGATGTAATTGTCTAGTATCTTGTTTCCTGATTTATAAAAGTATCTTCCAGACTTTTCATTATTATTAAAATGATTCCAACATCTTTTCCTTATGCTTAACCACATTTTCCAGTGTCTTTGCTTCTCATTGCATCTACTTCCTTCTCCTGGTCTGATTTTCTTCCTCTCTCTGTACATCCTTCATTCTTTATTTTTTAAATTCAAACTTGGAACAGTAAGAGACATTTTTCTTTTCTAATTGAATCATTGTTTTTTGTGTATTGGATTCTAGGATGTTTATTCATTATTGTTTTATTATATATATATATGTGTGTATATATATATATACACACACATATATATATATACATATATATATATATATATATATATAACCTATATATGGGTTATAGGATTATCACTGTGCTTATGGATTGTAGATCTAATGTGTCTACATTCTGGATTTTTTTTGGCTTTCAGTTTTTCTTGGTCTTTGAGTTAATTTGCTAGAGCTGTCATAACAAAGTACTGTAACTAACTGACTTAAAAACCAGAAATGTATTGTCTAACAGTTCTGAGGGCCAAAATCCTGAGCTGAAGATGTCATCAGCACTGGTTGCAATTTGTGGTTTCTGTGGGCTGGATGTGTTTTAGACTGCCGGCTTGGCTCACAGATGGCTGCCTTCATGGTGTTCATAGTCATACAAAATTCAACCCAACATTTAATATCAGCAGGTTTTGGATAATTATTAGAAATTTTGTGTTTTATAAAACTATAATATCAATTATTTCTTTGAATTTTTATTTCTTATGTATTGTCCTATTCTGAAAATTCTATTTTACATAATTTTTGTCAGATTCTCTTGTAGCATTTTAATGTTCTCTTCAACTACATTGAATAGTTAAGTATATTCTTTTACTTAAACTTGAAATTTTAGCTTGAGTAAATTTTAAAATTTCTACTTCTTTTGGCTTTTTTCCTTTTTTGAGTGGGTTATTTTCTCATTTTTATAAAATGATGTGTCCTTTCATTTTGACCTCTATTCTGTCATGATGTTAATGATTGCAAACCACCTGTTTAATAATCTTGCTCAATTTCTTCTTTTTTGGGGTTGGGGGGGCAGCCTTGATGAGTTTGCATATTTCTTTGTCTATTCACTATCTGTCAAGGAGATTTGCTTCTGGTATGCCTCTTAATTTTTTTACTTGTTTTTGGTAATGTGTAATAGGTAAGAATGGGGATTTTGGTGAACTTCCTCCAAAATAATACTTGAGAAATGTCCACAGAGCTCCACTTAACTATTTTTATCAGCTGGCAGCCAATTGTTTTCATAAATCTAAATAAATATTAATTCTTAATTTTTAACTATTTTCTACCAAGAACTCCTAAAATACCACAAGCTTTCTTGCTACTACTTTAAGCTGGTTATAGATAGTATAATTTCAATGTCATATAGTGGTTTTTGAGTAGTTTTGCTTTCTTCAGATACCCTTACTCTCATTTTCTACCTTGAGCAGACTGAAAGCCTAATCATTAGGATGTATAAACACCTAATTCTTTGTGTTCAGGGCTAGTATCTTGTTTAAGTTCCCCCAAACACCATCCTGGGTGTCACAGGAAATGGCCTTCCTTCTGCTACATTCTCCTTCTTCCCTTCATCCTTATCCTCTGTGAATTGTCTTTCATTGTTTCTAGCCCAGTTGTATTAACTTTACCTTTTAATTTTATAAACTATTTAAATTGTTTATAGTAAGAGATGTCTTCATTAGCTTTGTGTGATAGTTTTATGGTTGTATCTTGCCTCAGGGTTTTGTTTGCAAGAGAACAAAATTTGGATTAGAAAATTCTTACTATCTCTTCTTGGTACAAATAGTAGTAATCTTTTACCATGCTTCAATATTTTCATGGAAAAGTAGAGATAAAATTCCAAGAATTCCCAAAATATCAAATAGTATAACTATGCATTTCAAAAAATCATATTATACTTTATGATTACAGACTGATTTATTTCAAACATGTATTTGCCCAAGGAAATGAGTAGTTTCCAACATAGTGATCAGGTTATTCTCAAGATATCTGTTTAATTATCTTATTGATTTTTATCCAGTGAATATTTGAACATTTAATTGTACTGGACCTCACATAACAAAGGAATTTAATTTGAAAGTTGAACCTAGAGTGTCTTCAATTACATTTAGCTTTTTTTTTTAAATTTCATAAAGATAATACCAGATATTCCTTATAAGAATTGCACTGTGAAATGTAATTAATTCCTTTCCACTAGGATTATGTTTCCTAGTTATTTATTTGTCATCATATTCATAAACACTAGATATATGGTGTGAAATCCTTTTATACAGAAAAAAATAATATAAAATATAAAATAACATAAACTGAGAAACAAAAGTATAATCATAGCTTTTGATTTGCATTGTTTGAAACTAAGTTTGATTACAGTTGAGTTTATTCTAACAGAGATTGAATACTATGTAGGTCATATTCATCTATTCAAAAATTTTTGAGCACCTTCTCAAACCTGCTCCCTAGGGGAAAGAGGAAACTAGATCTGCAAAAAGAGTTTGAAAATTAAATTCCATGAAGAAGAGACAACAGGGCAGTAGACAAGAGTAGATAAGGAAGGAGAAAATCTTAAGGAGGAAGAAGTGGACTATGAAATCCGATTCTTGTGTGAAAACAAATTAAAATTACTAAGAGGATAGAATTTGTGTTTTTATCTCATGATAATAATAATAATAGACAACCGGAAGAAATTTTTAGAAGTGAGGGATTTGGTATATTTTGGCACATATTATGGTGATGGAATTTATGGATTGTATGTGTACTATTTTTGAACTCATCAAGGTGTATAGATAAAATACAGCTTAAAAAATAAAGATAGCAATAAAATCTTTAACTTAGGAATTGTATTTTTCCAGTTAAATTTATTACTTTGGAAATTATTTTCTCCAAAATAGACTTACTATGTCCAAAAGGCTGACAACACTCAATAGTATTGACTAGTGAAAGAGCAAGGCTGTAAATTAATGTGATTCCATGAATTCTTTGCTTATTTGTAATAAACTTAATCATCTTCTTCAGGCCTTTTAATTTTTCTCCTCTAGCCTTTAACAATTCAGAGCATGAGAAAACTTGCATATTCCTAAACATAACACTCATGCTGAACTCTTCATATCTAATTTAGTGATTGACACACTGTTTGTATCAGTTCGTAATACTCTGATAGATTTAGAAGGAAACTACCTTAAGCTAGTTTAATAATGAGAAGTGTTTTACTAACAGGTGTATCTGAAGAATAGAACAGACTCCAGGAAGAAGCAGAATTAGAGATACAAATGATGCTATTAGGATTCTAAGTTGCACCCTAAAATGCAAACTCCTAAGTGTGTGAAGTCCAAATCTCAAGATTTGCAGGCAACAGTTCAATAATGTCTCTGTTCTCTATTCTGTTTCATTGATCTATGTGTCTGTTCTTGTGCCAGCGCACCAGACTGTTTTGATGCCAATTCAAAAGAATTGGCATCAAATTATGCACCCCTATGTTCTGGTGGTACTAGTCACAATAACCAAGTTCTGGAAACAGCCTAAGTGCCAGTCAGTAAATTAATAGATCAAAAAACTGTGGTACATTTACACAATGAAATATTATGCAGCAGAAAGTAAAAGGAGCTCCTACCTGTTGTCACAACATGAGTGGAACTGGAGAACATTATGCTAAGTGAAATAAATTATTCAGTAAGAGACGGATCCCATATGATCTCACCTATAACAGGAATCTAATGAACAAAATAGAACTAGAGGCATGGAATCATGAATCAGTCTGAAAGTGACCAGAGGGAACAGGGAAGGTGGATAATGGTGGAAAAAAGGGGGGTGGGGCTAGACAAGAAACATGCATGAATGGCCCATGGACATAGATAACAGTGTGGGGATTGATTGTGGGATTCAGGTTGGGGTGGGTGGAGAAGAGCAAAGGGGAAAATATTGAGGAGCTGTAATAGAATGACAATAAAAATGATTAAAAATAAAAATAATAACCTGGCTGGTGGCACAGTAGATAAGGCTCCAGCCTGCGACCCCAAAGGTTGCTGGTTTGATTCCCCAACCAGGGCACATACCCAGGTTGCAACCCAGGTCTCCAGCCAGGTCTGTAGCTGGAGGCAGGTGAAAGGCAGCCACATGTTGATGTCTCTTCCCCCTTGCAGCCTCTTTCCCTACCCATCTCTTTAAAAAATAAAATATTTTTAAAAATAAAATAAATAACATACATTATACATACATATGTTTATATATATAATATACAGTCAATAGAACTCAGAATAACTAGAGGTAACTTTTGTTCCTTTTTGAACTCACTTCAATGTCTACCAATTTTCTTTTTTTGAAGAAAGTGATAATTTATATATATATATATATATATATATATATATATACACACACACACATATATATGTATATTTATATAGTGATTCATAAACTTGTTCTGAAACATCTTGTTTGGTAATTGCTTGTTCACTTCATTAGCTGCTTTGCATGCATGAGTTCTTTCTATAGTTATATCAAAATTATGAGAAGTATTAAATGCGTCTTGCGTCTCTAGTATTCAAGGCAACATAAACTACTTTTAATTAAAATAGACACTAACAGAAAGAAAATGCTATAAGAGAGACATAGTTTCTTATTTGGAATTACATTCTACTCTTATATGACTTACGTTATGAGTGTATGCTGTGTTTTTTCTTCTCCTGTCATCACTATTATTCCTGTTCTTTGGATCCCATTATTATCATTCCATTGATTTAATTGACCATGAAGAGTTTTGAGTTTTATTACTATTTTTATAAACATTTAGATGCAGAAGGGTAAAATAATACCTAATTACACATCAATTATTGCACAAACATTAAGTAAATATTTATGATTCTGGGGAGAGGAGTGTCAAAGGCGATGCAGCTGTGCAGGACTAAAGACTCTTTCTGGAGAGCTGTTCATTTGCATTAAGTATTTTATTCTATGTGTTGCAGCTTCTCTTTTCTTAATCTCTGCAAGAAAAGTTGATAGTAGCAAGGAGATAGCGATATGGTATATTAGGTTAATGTATTAAAAACAAATCTTTGGTATGTTTTACTCCAGCACAAGTTGATGAGGTATATAGTTGTAGTTTTCAACCTCCTTTGGATGTGAGAATTGGGCAGGAAGTTTGTAAAAGCTTCAAGTCCAGGCCGCACATTGAATCAAGTTAGGGAATATGAAAATAGGAGCTGATACCAGTGTTTTTAAAGCTACTGACATTATCCTAATTAATATCATCTGGAAATACTCATTTTTAGTATTAATAAAAACTAGTTTCAGATTAATAATGATGTACATGGTCTGTCTGGAGAAAAGTCCAACCATTGTTAATATAATGAGAATGGTTTGTGTGGCATCAATGTTAACTGACAACCAAGGAGAGGGGACAGGAATGCACATGCGTGAACAATGACAACTTCACTGTGCTAGTCAGGAGTGGTAGAGTCTGTTGAGTGAGCTGCTACATTCAAAATGATGGAGCAAGTAGAGCACCAAATTTTGCATTCAGCTTGAATATTCATGTTCAGAAGCTATTTGCGTGATTGAGAAGGCCACCAGCTATGGCAACTGATTAGCTGCTTTAATGTGACAGTGTACCCACTTATGCATCAAGTCTTGTGCAGAGTTTCTTGGCAAAACATGAAATTACCCAGGTGACTCAGCCCCTCTACAGCCCAGAGTTGACGCTCTGTGACTTCTGGGTTTTCCCAAAACTAAAATCATCTTTGAAAAGGAAAATATGTATTTCAGACTGGCAAGATTCAAGAAAATATGATGGGGCAGCTGATGTCAATTGGGAGGACTAGGTGAGGTCCCAAGGTGCCCACTTTGATGGGAACCGAGGCATCATTGCCAATGAACTACAATGTTTCTTGTAGTTCATATCTTCTTCAATAAATGTCTCTATTTTTCATGGCGTGTGGCTGGATAATTTCTGGACAGACTTTGTATCTTGTATAAGGATACCTCGCGTGAAATGAGAAGCATCTTCAATAGTGTTGAAAATAGCCACTTGGTTTTAATAACTGGCACCTGAAAACTAATGGTCGTTTTAATGGAATATAAACATATGCTCATTTTTTTGCATGATCTTGAATAATACTAAAACTTCTAAATGAAAGAAATTTCCTCTTTAAAAATGTATTGTTAATTTAGACTATTTTCCCTCTATACATTTCATTATGTTACCTTTATTGTTTTGCTGTGTTTATTTTCATTTTTATTGATATGTGTGCCTAAGGGGAAAAGACAAATTAGCACAAAAGCAATTATAATGAAATTACTATTCCTCTTATCTGCTATTCCCTTTCACATCCCTTCTTTACAGATAAAGGTCAATCTGTAATGTTTTAGTCCTTATATTTTAAAATAATTAGGTTTCATCTTGGTTTCCTGCTTTGGTATATGAGGGTCTACTAGTTTACTAATCCTATTTCTCTTCCCATTCTTCCAATCTCATTTTATCATTAATTGTATAATTTTTCCATTGGTTGTCTTAACAAATGCAAACATAGGACATGTTTATTCCTTCCCCTTTTAACTAGAGCTATGGTACAATTACTTATCACTTTTGGGGATAAGAACATAGGAAATCCTACCATTGGCTTCAGAAAACATAGAGACAGATGTCAGGAATTTGATTTATCTTCATCACTAGTGCTCTTGGTTAGTTCTCTGACAATTTAAGGCTTTTAAAAATTATGTTACATTTTTTAAGAAAAATGTTGGACAGACATGTTGGGAGAGGTATAAGACTGGCTTTTGGGTGTTCTGCTGGAGAAATCAATTAATTTTTCTATAATATTTCCATTATCTTTTAGAACTGCATCTCATCCCATCCTCTGTTATAATTGACATTTTTGACTCCTACACTTTTCAGGAAATGCATGGACAGGTCAAAGTCCTATGCAGAAGAGCCCTTCTACACATTTTTAAGGATATCATTTCCTTTGTCCTTCTATATTGATTATTGTTATTTCATTTGTGACTTGTCTTTGAGAAACTTACTGAAATATTTTTTGTGTTGAAAGCAAACCTTACAAGCTTCACTTTGCCAAGTCTTTAAAACTTTTAAATCCTTTCTAAATAAACTTAATGAGTCTTTAAGGAGAAAAATCAATAAAAAGTTTATGCTTGCCTTGGCTAGTGTGGGTCAGTGGATTGAATGCTGGCCTGCAAACCGAAGGGTCACCAGTTAAATTCCCATTGAAGGCACATGTCTGGGTTTCAGGCCAGGTCCCCATTTGGGGGCACAAGAGAGGCAACCACCCACTGATGTTTCTCTCTCTCTCTTTCTCCCTCCTTCCTCTCTCTCTAAAAAACAAATAAATAAAATCTGTTTTAAACGTTTATGCTCAGTTCCCTATATTGAACAGAAAGGCTTCAGTGAACCTCACAAGGGAGAATGTATATTGTTGTGTTATAATGTTTTTTGAAATGATAGGCAGTTTGCAAACTTTACATGTGCTAAATGTTGGTACTATGCAAACATGAAACATACTTTGTGATATTAGCATTATTATTAGCACTGACTAACATATTGGCCTCATTATTTTGCAGTGTATTAAAGCTTCAATAGTAAGGTAATAAATAATCTCCTGGGGTAGTAATGTAGCAATAAAGGTATTTTCATAAATTTTCACATCAGTACCTAATTATACTTACATATGCTATGTAATAATTCTATATTCTGCTCCCTTGTTTCCATAATTTCTTAATATATTTTATCATACCATGCATGCAGCATAATGCATTTATCTGAATATCCAAATAATTAATTTAATCAACATTTCTAATTAACACATTAGCAGAGAAGATTGTAGCTTTAAAAGACACTAAGATTTATCTGTCAGCTTTGTAATGAGTGGAAACGCAGTTCCAACATGTAGTACAGCTTACATTTCATTCTGTTTAAAGCATGGAGACAATTATGATCATCTTTAGGGAATTCTTTAAAACTTGAAGATGTGGCTTATGATGAAAAAATAAACTTTCCTCATGTTAGTAAGCATAAGCTCATTTTGTTTATGTCCCTTCCCATCCCAATTAAGCAACAAAGATGTTTATTCATTAGGATTATTTTCAACGTTCTGAAAATTTGTCATAGATTATTTATGTTTTTAAGTAGGCATGTACTTTGAAAGTTAAAATTTTATTGTGATAATTATAGTTGCACATGCATTTTTAAGAGAAATACTAAAGAGGAATCTCTGGCAAGCTCTGTGCAACCCCACCAAGTGTTAATATTTTGCAAAACGAGAATGTATAATCACAGCAGAATGTTGACATTGATATAATCTACTGATTTTATTTAGATTTCCAAAGGTCTCCTTGTCCTCACTTATATTTCTCTGTGTGTATAAATTCTTTGAATGCTTATCATCTGCATAGGTCTGTGAATTTATCTCTATCACCACAGGTACCATACAAGCAATTTGAACACCACAAGGAATTTTCATGTTATCCTTTTGCCTTTTGTAACCATGTCAGTCTCCCTCCTGCCAACACCCCACCCCCATCTCTAACCCTGAGTAATTAATGTGTTTTTTTCCTATAATTTCGCCATTTCATTTGTTATAGAAATGGATGTGTTTTGGGAAAGGCTCTTGTTCATTCAGCATAAATTTGGAGATTCTCTCAATTGTTGCATGTATCAATAATTTGCTTAATAGGGCTCCATGATAGAAGTACCACAGTTTGGTTAACCATTCATCTGTTGGGGACCATGGTTCCAGTTTGGGGCTATTACCAATAAAGTTATGAACATTTATTCACAGATGTTTATGTGAAGGTAGTTTCTTCTCTTCAATATAAATGTCAGGTATACAATTGCTGAGTTGAATAGAAGCCACGTTTACTTTTTCTAAGTAACTGCCAAATTTCCTAGAGTGGGTGTAATATTTTACATCCTCATCAGCAATATATCAGCAATCCAGTTCTTAACATCTTCTCCAGCGTTTAATGTTACTGTTTTTTATTTAGCCATTCTGGTATGTGAGTTGTGATATCTTAAGTAATTTTAATTTTTTTAACCTAATGGCTAATGATATTTAACAACTTTCTAATGCTAATTTGCAATGTGTATCTTGGGTGAAATGGCTTTTTAGGTGTTTTGCTCATTTTCAGTTTTTTAACATTTAAGTTTTGAGAGTTCTTTAAATATGCAAAAAACACTGTTTTTTGGATATGTAGTTTGAAAATGCTCAAAATCCCTAGGGAGTAATTAAATTATCTCATGATTCTCTTCACATAGATTTTCATAGAAAAAAATGTTTTGAATTTTAATAAGCCCCAGTATATCTTTTATGCATGATGCTTTTGATGCAAAATCTAAGATCTCTTTCATAGTGCTAGGCACCCCCTAAATTATATAGTTGTATGTCTACAAGGCAGTTTGAGATAACATTTTTATACAGTGGGAAATTTAGGCCAAGGTTCATTATTTAAAATTTTGCCTGTGTAAGTCAAAGCATGTAGAGCCAGCATAATTTATTGAAAAGACTGTCCTTCCTCCTTTGAATTAGTTTCACACCTTTGTTAAAATTCAATGGAGTATGTTTGAGTGGGTCTGGGTCATTTTCTGTTCTATCAAACTGTATTTCTCTCTCTCTCAACCAGCACCAAACCTTATCAGTTACGTAGCTACATAACCAGCATTACTATCAAAGAAAGCAACTTTTTTCTCTGTCAAGATTGTTTTAACTAACGTAGGACATGTGTCTTCCCATAGAAATCTTGGAATAAGCTTGTTTATTATATCTATAAAATGTTTGTGGGATTTTCATAGGCATTTTATTAAACATATGGATCAGTTTGGGAAGAACTGACAATTTACTGAGTCTTCCAATTTGTGAACATGATACCTTCATTTACTTAGTCTTTCATTTATTCCATCAGCATCTTGCAACTTTCAGTGTACAGTGCATAAAATATCCTGTGCATGTTTTATTACCGTGTCATTTATAAAGTGTATGGTTTTCTTTGGAGTGATTGTGAATAGTTTTGTGTTTTAGTTTTAGTTTCTTATGTTCATTGTTACTGTTGATTTGTGTTTCTTCATCTTCTGTTTGCAAACTTTCTAAATTTGCTTAGTTCTGGGAATTTTTGTTTTTCCATTTGTTTTGTAATTTCCTATATAGATAATGATGTTCTTTATAAATGAGGAGAATTTTAATCCTACCCTTTGATCTGTATGCAATTTTATTTTCTGTTTTTGCCTTATGGGTGAACTGGCTAGAACATACAGTACTATGTTGAGTAAGAGTGATGAATGATAACTTATTTTTGTTATGTTCCTAATCTTGGGTGAAGAGTATTCAATTCTTGACTCTCAGGCATGATGTTAAGTTCAGGTTTATTTTAGATATTTTTTCAAGTTGAGTTCATTCTTTTCTGTTTCTGACTTGCACAGTTTCTATCATAAATAGATGTTGGGGTTTGTCAGATATGTATCTGAATTGGATGATAGGACATTTTTCTTTCTTATCAATATAGCGAATTACATTGACTGATTTCTAAAAGTCAAACCAAGCCTGGCATACATAGACTAAATTCCACTTCTTCTGTTTATACACTGATGATTTAGTTTGGTAAAATTTGTTGAGGATTATTGAATTTAATTTTATGAGAAATATCGGTGGGTAGGTTTTTTTGTTTGTTTTTGTACCTTTTAATTTTGGTATCAATTTAATGTAAGTTCATTAAATTACTTAGGAAGTGTTCTCTCATATTTTCTGAGAGAATTTTGTAAAATTGATATTAATAGTTATTTAAATATTTAGTAGAATTTGTCAGTGAAACTATCCAATGTAGATCTGCCATCTGGGAATTTATTCTTTGGCATATAATTTCTTTGATTGTTATAGGTAGTTCAGATTATCTGTTTCATTGTGGTAGTTTGTGGTTTGGGGGGAATTGATCCATTTCTCTGAAGTTTTCAAATATATTAACATTATGTTTTGCATAGTATCCCCTTATTATCATTTATAATTGTGCTTATGAGGAAGGAACAGGGAAGAATGGGTTTATACCATTTTGTCTGAACAAGCTAAAGGTCTAGCATACCTTTTATTGGATTACCTTATTTACTAATGTGAATAATTTATCCTTTTTATCTTTGGTGGGGTGTTCTACAAGTAAGTCTCACATATTTTAAGAAATTAATGCCATTAATATGTATACATATGCTGTTAAATATGGTTTAAAGATGAAAAGCTATAGAAGTATAAATTGGTAGTAACAGAACAGTCATGGGGATGTAAAATACAGCATAGGGAATATGGTCCATAATATTGTAATTCTGTCTGGTGTCAGGCACTAGATTTATTGGAGTGAACATGTCGTAAGTTATGTAAATGTGTAACAGGGTTGTACTCCTGAAACTAATATAATATTGCACATCAACTATAATTTTAAAGTCTAGCTTGGTTACAGATAGTCCTATTTCATGATGTAATGCTGTTTGTAGTACTATTTCAAATGAAACAATTCACTGGGCTGAGCCTGAATCTTAATAATTCAACTTGGATTTTGAAAAAGGGGATTTTGTTTCTTAATATGTAACTATCCTAGTGTTTTTTTCAAGTACGTACATATTTGAAATTGGGCCACTTTTTCATTTGTAGGAACTTACTTAAGATAAGGAACATTATGCTACCAAGCTTATTATTTTCTGTTTAGATGATTACTTCACATCTGAGGAGAGGTTTTTATCATCCTTCTCTCAAAGTGTATCACAATGATCCTTTTCCTTCTTCCAGAACACATCTAAGCTAGAGTTGGGTTCTCAAACTTCCTTCCAAGGTCTCAAGAGTGCTGAAGCAGAACCTTCATTTTAATATGTTTTGTCCTCTCTCTTTTCTAAGGCTGAATTGGCAAGCAAATTACACCCATTCTCTTGTCCTTCAAACCTTAAATTTCACATATATTTTTTTCATTTTCATGTTCCTAAGACCAACAAAACACAATAAACACAACAGAGAGAAGGCAGCTAAGAATAGTTTATTATTAGAATTGTTCTAAGTCAACCATGCTTCTGTTTTACCCCTGATGGATCCAGTTTATACCTGCTTTCACAACATTTGATGATGAATTTTATGATGTGTTGGCCCTGAGGAAATAAATATTCATCCATGATGCTTTCCTAGAAATAATTATACATGACTTAAAGCACCCTTAACAGACTATATCCAGTTAAACAAAATTAGGTAAATAATTTGCCCATTCTATTTTGCAGTTAGTAAAATGTTAAGAACTAGTGACTACTTGAGAAAGTGGAATCATTTTAACACAAGAACAGTCCCAAATCCTTGTTTGAACTTCAACTACCTTGCAAGGTATATGTTTTGTCATTAGAAAAAACAGCAAAATACATATAGGAAGGTAAGTGAAGAGTTACAGACTTGTGAAATTTTCTTTCAAGGTAAACAAAATAATACAAGGTACTCATGAAAAGTAGGCAAAATTTTAGTAAAATAAACAACAGTGCAAAAGTGTTATGTTTTTGAATAAATTTTTTCTATGTAAATACATAAGAGTAGTCATTTTTTTAAATTGTTCAAAAAAGTCTCCATTTGCAGCAATAATAGACTCTATTTGACTTTGGAATTTTGAGCAGCTTTCATTAACTTTTCTTTACCTATGGACATCATCATGTTTTCAGTCTTAGCTTTAACAGCCTCTTTATTGAAATAAGGTTGTTTATTAACTTCTCTCCCACAAATGCTCCATACATAATAGTCTAAAAGACTTGCATCTGGTGAACTAGGTGGCCAGATTTCGTTTGACACAGAATTAAGGAACACTGATGCTGAGAAATTCTTGCACCTTTTTGGCATTATGTGCTGGTGCACCATCTTGAAGTCCATTGGCAACTTGCTTCATCCAAGGTACAACTTCTTTTCTCAAAACATCAAGGTAAGCATCAGCAGTCACCTTCAAGCCTTGTGGAAAAAAATGCAGGGTCATGATATCTCCTTCATTGCTGAAAACACCTAACACCATCACTATAGCAGGAAATTTCATTCTCATGACAATTGGGACTTCATTAAGATTCTCACAGAGTCACTTGTTGTGTCTTCTGTTGACTATTTGGTCCTGCTGAAAATTCTTTGCATTGGAGAAGAAAATCAGAGAGTTTTTTTCTTTGGGATTTTTCAATTTTAATAGCAGTTTCCTTGCTTTTTGAAAGCACCTTTCCTTTGTCTGCTGTGTCATAAATTGGCCTCTTCTAAGAACATATGATCTGTATCTGATATCTTCAGCAATAATCTTGCAAACCATTGCATCCAACATCTGCAGTTCTCTTGCTATGGAGCGCATTGACTTTCCTGGATCTTCACTCATGATCTCCTGGATTCTGTGTACAATATCTGAACATGAATGATTCTTGCATACTTTATGCATTTTCCTTGTTGGTATGGCAACATCAGGATTAGCATCATAAACCTTCTTCTCATTGTCAACTGTATGTAAAGGGATGTTATTGAAGTCCGTAATTTCCTTAGCATATCGCCCTGCACGCAGGCCCAAAATTATGGTTGCTCTAACATCATATTCCTTCAACATGATGATTTCTTTCAGAATTTAATACTTCATATCTGAAACAATGATGTTAAATCATAACCTTAGAAACATAGTTTTTCAAAAATTAATAAGACAGATATGAAATAAGGAGATGCAAAGTTGTTGCCACTTTATTGCACACACCCTGTAGTAATTGTAAAAAGAGTAATTATCATTTGTTGATGTCCCTGAGCCAGAATCTAGAATGGTCAAGTGGTTTTATTTTTCTGAATGTCAAGCAATAAAGACTAGGAAAATATCAGGGAAATAAATTTTAACTACCATGCTTGTAATCTAATAGAGTATTTACAAGTCAGTCTATGCATAGATGTCTAAATGACTTGCTCTTCTGTTTAAGTAGAAGTACACTTTCCACCATAGTTATTCCATATCTGTGGAAGAATATAAAATGCACTTGTCCACATTCAGATGCAGTTTGTTGTATTTTACATATAAGACTCTATTCTAATGTCTGTTGTCATACTTTTGGTGGATAGTTAATAAAGTTATACATTATCAATTTGCCTTGATGCAAAAGTTTAGAAATATTTGCCTTGGTACAGCTATTTCTAAAAATGTGTGAATGGAAACTATTTTTAATCTACTAAAATGCAGGCACCAAACAATGCCTGCCATATAACTTTACCTGTCATATGTGAGATATACATATACTCTGTCCCAAAAGTATCAAGCCAATGTCCACCTAACTAAAACAGTTTGTGTGGCTAATACTTTTGGAATAGACATTGCATATATTCCATAATAGTTCTCCAAAAGTAGTCTGTGATGGAACATCACAAAATAAAGTGAAGACAGAACAAGAGCAGTGGAAGAGTGGGGTTGTCTGGCTGAATTTTTCGTAGTATTGACCCGGCTTCAGCTGGTGTAAATGAATGAGGAAATCTATTTCTTTCTCTCTTGTTTCTGTCACATTTCTCGGGAGAACCTGATTCATTTTGGGGGTTTGAAATGGAAAATAAAAATAGAGCTCTGCTTGGCTTCTGCTGTGTCAGATAATTACTTTAAAAAATCTGTAACCAACAGCCATTTGGGACTGGAACTGTGTTCTTATTCCTGTGAAACAGAAATTCTGTCATGTGCACCTGCAGGATCTGACTGATATGGCTGGGGGTTACCTTTCCACTTGGTGAAGGTGAGGGACTGGCCTGTCCTGCTACGTGTGAGGGGAAAGCTGATAAGACAATGCCCAATCTAGAAACTTAACATCTTTTTACATAGTAAAAATGTTGGGGAGGGCTGGGCAAATGTAGGTGTATAGTTGTTTATGTGGCAAATAATGCAATAATTAATAATACAAGAATGCACTGTTTGATATATACACTTATTTTTACTATAGAGTACAAAGCATACAACTTTTTAAAAAGAAACATTTTTCTTTTTGTGCCTATGAAATACATGTTAACAGTATATGAGTATGTATGTGTGCACATGTGTGTATGTGTGTGTGTGGTGCAGAAATATGGTTAGGCTCACACATCTGATGTCTATACCCAGTGTTACATGCCTGACATTTTGCATGTTGTGATGTTTACTATCGCAGACACTGCCACCCTCGTTTTCAAACGACACTGCCTTTTATGCATGGTCTGTTTGGTGATGATTTACAGATTTATATTTCTAGCCAAAAGCCTTCTGAGCACTGGAATCCTAGAAGTAATATCCATTTCAATTATATACTTGGAAGCTGTGTTGCCATCTCAGCATTAACCTGTATGGAACTGAACTTAAAGGCTTTCTCCTCACATCCATCATACCTGGTTTCCCTGCAGAATCCTCTTGAAAGTGATAATACCTCCACCCACTCAAGTGTTCAAGCAACACACCTGAGAATCATCCTTGACACACTTTCACACTTACCTCTTGGTAAGGCTGGCCTGTCACCCAGTGCTGTCAGCCCCTCATCTAAAATGGATCTCATGTCTGTCTAGTGCTCTGCATTCCGGGCCTCTCCACGCTCACCCTTCCTGCCTTGATCCCCCAAGCTAAATACTGCAAGGGCTTCCTAATTGGCATTCGACTCCTGTTAGGCCTTCTCAGCTCTTCCCGATCAGGAGCCAGATTGATCCTCTACAAACAGAAATCCAGCCCCACTCTTCTAGGGCTTAAAATCCTCCTGTGGCTACTGAGGGAGCTTAGCTGAAATCCCAATTCCATAACACGCAGACTGCACAGCAGGGCTCTGGGTGCATTCCTGCCTCCTCTGTTGCAGCCCCTCTTAGCTCATGCTGCTCTGCTTGCTTTTCATGTCCTCTCACAGCCACTTCTGTTGTTCCTCTAGATCTTCCACATTAGCATGTTTCAATGATCTGTGTATGTTTGCAGCTGGAATCCCCACTAGATTCTAAACTTCTTCAGTGCAGGCATGATAGAGTTTATCTTTTATTTAGCATGTGTCTCTGGGTAGTCAGAAGATAAGACAATCACTGGCACATACTAGATTACCAATAGTCATTTAATACAGGAGGAAGAGAGGGAGGAAGAGAGGAAAATTTCACAACATCCATACATAGTAAAAGAACCAGAATTTGAAGCACAGATGCCAGATTTCCACTGTTTCTGGTTTCATCTCTTCTATTATATTGATTAGAAAAGCTTAAAGTTAGATTTTGGAAGAATTAGGGATGTTTAGGGAGGAAAGTGGAAAAAGATTTAAGCTATCGCAGGATTATACATAAATTCAGCCCGTGAATAAGCCTGGAACATGGTTGGAATAAAATAAATGCAATATGTCTGGTGAAATTGACATTTATAATATGTGCATATATGTTACATAAACAAAATTAATAATAACATAAGTATATAACATATATATATATATATATATATATATATATATACACACACATTTGTGTCACATTTGCACCTGAGATGATTGTGCATTTTTTAATCTTTCAGCCCACACTGCACTGTCTCCCATTGGTTGATTTGCATGTGTTGAACTATCCTTATATCCCAAACCCTTTTTTCAGGCTAGCATCAATCTGACACCAATATCAGACACAGACACCACAGAAAAAGAAATTACAAACCAATATTCCAGATGAATATAGATGCAGAAATCCTCAACATAATATTAGATGACATGATTCTATAATACATTAAAAGGATCAAACATCATGAGCAACATCTTGATTACACCAAAAAATATGAGAGCAACTCTTAATCTAAATATATGTTTTGCATATGAGATAGGGCAAAATTGTTTTGAATTTGTTGAATTGCTCCTTGGAATTTGTTTTCAAATTGTCTACTGAGTTTTGTACTTTCTAATTGACCTCATAATAGACTATTGACCTGCATAAACTGGAATTATAAATGTATTATTGGATTGATCAAAAAGTTTCTTCTTCTGAAAGTTGGCTGTAGTAGCTTTTGATTTTCTTTAACTTAATTTGAAACAATTTTCTTAGACTTGTATTGTCACAACTGTCATGTAAGTGTCCATTTACAGTGGAATCAAAATTGGTGCATTTTTGTGGAGCCATTTTAATATTAATGATGGAAGAAAATGAGTTACATTTTTGTCATATTACACTTTATTATTTCAAGAAAGGTAAAAATGCAACTGAAAGGCCAAAAACAAATGTTTTGTGTGTGCAGTATGGAGAAGATGCCGTGACTGATCAAACTTGTCCAAAGTGGTTTGCAAAGTTTTGCTCTAGATGATGCTTCTCTGTTGGGTAGACCAGTTGAAGTTGATAGCAATCAAATAGAAACACGAATTGACAACATTCAATGTTATGCCACGTAGGAGAGAGCCAACATACTCAAAATATCCAAGTTAATAAAGTTATTGTTGGAAATAAAAATGTTTCTTTTATTTTTTGGAAAATACTAAATAAATTTCATGGCCAATCCAATATTATTAATAATTACTAGAATTGTGATGTCCAATATTTACTACATGATTATTAATGGTAGGCGTTATTTTAAATACTTCATTTGCACTAATTTTATCCACATATTGTAACACTTTGTGGAAAAGTAGCATCCTTATTTGTACTTTGCCAATAACTAAAGTCCAGTTGGGTTAAGTAACTCTACAAGGTCGTACAGCCAGCAAATAGAACAGTCCCTGTTTATAGATGTGGTCTGGTTCAGAAGCACAAGAGGTTAATGTTTGTGAAGGGAATTGACACATGCCACTTAGAGGAAAGGGACCATCATTTTAATTTTAGAGAAGTACAGACTGCTTCCTCAGATGTTTGAAATCACTCAGAGCCCAGAATGATGGAGCAAATGACAAATGTGGTTTGGATGTAGGTGGCCCTTCCCCTCAAGGCAAGACTTTCTTTCACCCTTAATTGCAAATTTATTGACAGTCTCCTAACCAGTCCCTGGAATTAGCTAAGCAGGCAAAAAGTGGCTAAAACATCAGCTAAGGGAAACAGGAGGAGAAAGACCTTATTGCTAAATGCTGAGATATAAGTATAGTTTAAAATTGATTCCAAAGAGTTTGAATTTCTTCATTAACAATAGGCCACTATTTCAGATTGTGATGATAATATATTGGAAGTTAGTCATTATTGCAAAGAGGGTGCATATAACCTTTATTTATTCCATTATAGTTTTGATATTTTGATTATATAAAATGACTATATGTCTTATATCTCTCGAGTAAAGGACATCAACCTTATCAATGGCAGACTAATATATAATCTAATAAACTCATTTTACCAAATTCATTGTCACAGGGGAGGTGGTTCCCATCAGTGGAGATGCTAAGTGTAAATTTGAATGGCTATAAATTAGCAACAGCCGTTTCATAGCCAAATGTAAAAACTATCCCTAAAATATATTCTTAGATGAAAATGTTTCATATATAACATGTTCAACTACTTACATATATTTATGTAATTTTTACTTTTATCATAATGTAATGTAATGATACAGATGACTTAGCTGACACACAGTTTACCAACTCTCCTGGGAGAATGGATTCTCCCTTTTCAGCTTGTCATAGCTGCCATGGTTTTTTGAACAATATATGTGTGTAGGTCCAAAGGAAGCCAAGTCCAGCCTCTGCTGCAGTTGCTTGGTTACTAGATTCAGAGTAACATGGAATATTTGAGGACTTGAAAATAGCCAAGTTTCATTTTTTTCCTCCTGCTTACTCCATACTCAATTCTAAACAAAATGGTAAATAAGCTCAGCCTGGCAGGTTTGTCCATGGGCATCACTTAATTATAGGCAATGAGTGGTAGAAGTTAAACAAGAAAGAGATTAAGGCAGATTCCACAAGCTGGTGAATATTAATGGGTGCATTAGCCACTAAAATATTTACTTGACATAACTTTTGAAATAATTATATTGATTTTAAATATATGGAAGTGGCTGCATAGGGCATTTGTTAGAAATGTCTTAAATTTGATTCAGTTTCTGTTGCTGAATGTTAAACTAGTTTGTTTTTGGTTTTTTTTTTTTTTTGCTATTTTGCTTTCTCTCGTTTATTTTTTCTCTACTATTATTTTCTTTTAAGTCTCATGATGGACTTAGATCATTTTTCTTTGGCTCACAGTAATTCAGTCTTCATTTTTTCTTGTTTCACTTTTCTAGCATTCTGTTCCTGCTACAGGAGTAGCATCCTTCAGTCATTTGTGAAAAGCTATTTAAAATAGAAAGTTGTGGCTGGTGGCGCAGTGGATAGGTGCTGGTCTGCGAACTCAAAGGTCACTGGTTTGATTCCCAGCCAGGGCACATAACCAGATTGCAAGCCAGGTCTCCAGCCAGGTCCATAGCTGGAGACAGGTGAAAGGCAACCATACATTGATGTCTCTCTTTCTCTCTGCCTCTCTCCCTTCCTCTCTCTCTGGAAATAATAAATAAAATCATTAAAAAACCATAGATTTAAATGAGTAATTAAATAGTAATCACACAAAAAAACAAAGTTTACTGTTAAAGAATTCTAATAAAATATAAATAAGTGCTAACATACAGTGTTCCAGAATGGAAATATTTTTTTCACTTTTAAATGGTAATGCTATGCATAATAATTACTGATACCAATATTTTGCATGTAATAAATTGTTTAGCTTTTCAACTATAGCAAAATAATGGTTGAAAACATCCTTTTAGAAGACATACAAGATATTTTCTTAAATGTACAATTATTTTTACTATTATTTTAATGTTTTAAATTATTTTATTGCATAAATTAATTTGAAGTTTTAGTTCATTAAATATGATTTTATTTCAATTTTCTGAGAATATGTGTATTATATATTTTATCTAGTATAATATCTAGTATAAACTGTCTGGTTAAAGGACATGCTGGTGTCTGCTGATTGTAGTGAGAACATGGGGGAGTAAGAGTCTAAACATGTGATGTTGGGAGAATTGAGGAGGTTACATTAGAACTGGCAGATACCTTGTGTATGCTATATTCTTCTCCTCACTTAAATTTCACTTAAGGTTATTTTTTTTTCTTTGTCATAGTTGGAGTCCATATATTTAAGGAGACTGACTGGAAATATACAGATCAAACCAGAACATATGACCTTCATTTTAATAGATTTGCTTTCAAAAATGTAGGTGATGCAGTTATTCTATTTTGCTAAAATCAAATACAAAGTGAATGATGCATTAGTAGCAATATAGGGGACTGCAAAGAACACTAACTGCATAACAAGAAGACTGTCCTGTTGATGTGTTTACATCAGTGTCAACACAGCAGGGCCATCATAGTTTAAAGAGGATTGAAGGCCTTTTAAGTTATTTTTAGCATTCTTTATTGACTTCTTTATCTTTTGACTTTCTTGATAATCTAGTCTCATACAGTCTTAAAAGTGGATCATGGAGAGAAAGCGGGAGCCTAAGGATTTTTTTTAAAGCATTTGTTATGGTGTTTACAAAAATAAAACAATAAAAATACATAATAGATAATAAAAAATATGTTTGACTATCTATAAAAGCTGTAAATCTTTTTCTTCTAAATTCATTCTCATTCCAAATGTTTTACAAGAGCAATGCTATACTTATAAATGTGCCCAGTATTTTACACTGCTTTATGAAATACAAAAACTGAATTAAATATTTGTTATTGCTGAGTTCCTGAACTTTACTGAAAGAAGATCACAGTATATATGTAAAGATTGTGTTACTTGTAGGACATTAAGATATATTGATTATGGGGAAATATTTCTCATTTTTATTCATAGATAATAAGTCATAAATGTATTCATTGTAGGAACATTAGACAATGTAGAAAAAATGAAGAATTTTAAAATCATCATTTGTAGTATATTCCTAAAATATTTTCCATGAACATTTTTATGCCATTGTAGAGATTTTCTGTGTATGTGTGTGTGTGTGTGTGTTGTGTGTGTATCACCTGTCTAGAAAAAGTCTAACAGCTGTTAATATGATGAGGATGGTTTGTGCGACATCCATGTAACCTGCCAGCCAAGAAGAGTGGAATGGAATGCACATGCATGAACAATGACAATTTCACTGTACTAGTCAGTGGGGGCTGTGGACACCGTTGAGTGAGCATGTGTACTGTGTGACTGCTGCATTCAAAATGACTGATGGGGCAATGAATCTGCACCCAATTTTTCAGGAAGCTTGAACATTCCTCTGCACTTCCGCAGATACTATTTGGATGATTCAGAAGGTCATAGCTTTAGGCAACTGGTGATTGGCAGCTTCCTCACAACAAGTCACCTGCCTGTGCATCATGTTTCCTACAATGGTTTTTGGTGAAACATCAAATCACCCAGGTGACTCAGCCCCCTTACAGCCCAGATTTGGTGCTCTGGGACTTCTGCCTATTTTCAAAACTAAAATCACCTTTGAAAGTGAAGAGATTTCAGACCCTTGATGAGATTCTGGAAAATACCATAGGATAGCTGGTGGTGATTGGGAAAACAGTGTGAGATCCCGGGGGCTGAGGGACCATTGTCCTTTGTACAGTGTCTTGTAGCATGTCTTCCTCACCAAATGTCTCTAATTCTCATAGTACATGGCTGGATATTTTCTAGATGGAATATATATACATATATGTAATCATTTCTACTGAAATTATTTCTATTTTTTTACATTTGAAAAATTGTATAATAATCTTTTCATTAATAATTTACATAATAACATTTTCAGTTGCTAGTGTTTCGTTTTCAAATGTGCCATAATTTATCTCCCTAGTTACCTATTATTTAACATTTTGTTTTCAATGACTCATTACTATATAGAAAATTACAATAAATCTCATACCCAGCATTTTAACCTAACTTCGGTTTAATTTTATTTTTCCATTTAACACTTTCAATATAGCAAGGATTGTAGATGACCTGAGACAAGTGACAATGACTTGATAGAGTGCACATTGAGAAGTTGTGTCTCTTACACATGAACTGCTTACTAGCTATATAATCTTTGGCAAGTTACTGAACATTTTTTCATGCTAATTTATAATGATAATGTGTAGTGATACCAGTTTTTAGGAGTGTTGAAAGGATTATATGGTTTAATGCAGATAAAGTAGTTGTTAATTCATGGAAAAATGTAATTGTTGCTTCTTTTTCAATTACTGAAGTTAAAGAAAGAGTGATAAGAATTTATATGGTACAGTGACAGGACAATGACTCCTGCAGTTGAAACTGTTGATGAGACACAAGGCAGAAACCTAAGACAAAAGTTACACACCATCCTAGGATTCCTTTTAGGTCAGGAATCAATTTTTTAAAATTTAATTTAATTGTTGTGTATTACATCCATCCCCATTTTACTCTTCTCTATCCCCTTCCCCATCCACCCACTCCCCCTCAAAGTCAATCCCACTTGTTGTCCATGTCCATGGTTCTTCCATGCTAGTTCCTTGACTAAGCTGCTCCCCTTCTTTGCCTTTTCCTACCCCTTGCCCACTGAAGGTCTATTCATTGTATTCATGTATCTGGTTCTGTTTTGCTTATTTGTTTGTTTTGTTCATTATTGTCCTGTAATGGGTGAGATCATACAGTATTTGTCTTTCACTGACTGGCTTATTTCACTAAGCATAATACTTTCCAGTTCCATCCATGTTGTTGCAAAGGTTAGGAATTCCTTCTTTCTTTCTGCTGTGTAGTAATTCCATTGTGTAAATACACCAACATTTTTTGATCTAATCATCCACTAATGGGCACTTAGGCTATTTCCAGCACTTGGCTATTGTAAATAGTGCTGCTCTGAACATAGGGGTACATAGGCTTTTATGAATTGGTGTTTCAGGGTTCTTTGGGTATAGTAACAAGATCAATTTAAAGCATTCATGTTAAAGTTGGTTCTTAGCCATTCAGCTGCCCTATGCATTTAATCCATTTATCTTTGCACCTGTGTTTCTGTCTTTCTCTCTGTTTCTTCATCTTCTTTAAGCAGATCCTTTAGCATCTCTTGCAGTGCTGGTTTGGTGGAGATGTATTCTTTTAGACTTCTTTTGTCTGGAAATCTCATTTGTCCTTCCATTTTGAATGACAGCCTTGCTGAGTAGAGTAAACTTGGTTACAGGCCTTTGTTTTTCATTGCTTGAAATATTTTTTGCCATTCCCTTCTGGCTTATTGTGTTTCTGTTGAGAAATCAGCTGATAACCTTATGGGAGCCCCCTTGTATGTTATTAGCTGTTTCCTTCTTGCTGCTTATGGATTCTCTCCTTGTCTTTGAAATTTGCCATTTTCATTATGCTGGGTCTTGGAGTGGGCCTGTTTGAGTTCATCTTCCTTGGGGCCCTCTGTGCTTCCTGAGTTTGCATGACATTTTCTCTCCTCAAGTTAGGAAAGTTTTCTGTCATTACTTTTTCAAAGAGGTTTTCTATCCCTTACTCCTCCTCTTCTCTTTCTGGTAACCCTATGATACAGATGAGATTATGTTTCATGTTGTCTTGCTGCTCTCTTAAAACCTCTTCATTCTTTTTCAGTCTTTTTTTGTTTTGTTGCACTGCCTGCCAATTTTTTTTCTACATTGACCTCCAGCTTGCTGATCTGATCTCCTGCTTTCTGTAGCCTGCTTTTGATTCCATCTACTGTGTTTTTCAGTTCAGAAATGGCATTCTTCATTTCCTCCTGGCTCTTATTGATGGTGTCTATGTCCTTTTTAATGCTGGTTCACAGTAAGTTCCTTGTAGCTTACTTGGAGTTCTTTGTAGTTGCCCTGGAGTTATTCATAGTTCCTTTGGAGTTGTTTGTAGTTTTCTTTGAATTTGCTGAGCTCATTGAGCTTCTCTATCATCATTATTTTAAATTCCATGTCTGAGAGGAATTAATTTTAAAACCTGAAGTGGTAGGCCCTAGCAGGTGTGGCTCAGTGGATTGAGCGCTGGCCTGCAAACCCAGGTGTTACTGGTTTGATTCCCATAATCAGATTGCAAGCCAGGCCTACAACCAGGTCCACAGCTGGAGGCAGGTGAAAGGCATCCATACGTTAATGTTTCTCTCCTCCTCTGCCTCTCTCCCTTCCTCTCTATCTAAACATAATGAATAAAATCTTTAAAAAATAAAGTGATGGAAGCGGTTGGAAAGATATATGATTATTTTCAACTGACAAAAAAAGAACATGGGGGGAAATATGTTTTTGTTCAGCAATTTGTAAATTATTTTGTGGAAGTAAAATTGCTGGCTCAAGAGATGCTCGTGGTTTGACTGCCAAATATATAAACCCGAAAGATAGGCTCAATTATGTGCACCCTGACTAGATATAAAATTGTCTGTGTGCATATTTTTTATATCCTGGCCATTTAGTCTTTTAAATTTTCATATAATTGACCCACGATATAAATTAATTTTATGTACGTAATGTAATGATTTGATAATTGTATATATTTTGAAATAATCACATTGTCTAGTTAATGTACATCATTATACACATTTTTGTCATGAAAACTCATAAACAACTTTCAAATATGCAATACAGTGTTATTAATAATAATCAGCATGTGGGATGTTATGTTCCAAGAGTTATTTATATTTATTCTTCTTGATCTATCTACCACTTTTCTACATGTCTCTTTTTTCTTTCAGAATTCTTAAATATGTGTATAAAATAAATCTACCATTCAGTGGTAAAATCTGCTTTTTGCCTTGGTTTATTTTTTCACTCTTTTGGTGATATTTGTTATTATTGACATGAAGATATATTAGTAAGTTTGGGTCAATATCAGTCTTTTCCCGTGTTGTTTTCTATAGAGACTAAAATCATGCTAGACACAATTGCAAATGATCAAAAACTCTTCCAGTTCTTTAATATTTATTTTATATTGAAAGTCTTAATCAAATGGGGTTTATTGTGGATATTCTATGGAGAATTTCAAGTTTGCTGCAAAGAAGAAACAGTTATTTTGGTACCAATTTTAAGCAATCATATCATTGATTTTTTTTTCTTTCCAATATGTGATTTTACATCCACTGTAGTTTAAATTTTCTCATATTTATATATCTCATTGTATACAAGTCTATTCCATTCCACTAGGCAATTTTCCTTCTAGTGTTGAAATATCAAACATCATAGCGTTTTATTCATTTATTGATAATTAATACTTGGTTATTATTTAATAAACTCATACTTAAGAATACAGGTCAGTGAATTTTGACACATGATTACGTTTTGGTAATCACCACCTTAATCAAGGTATGGGACTGTGTTGTGTAATACTGTCCCAAGTGTCTTCTTAGCATTTGAAATGTTACCAATTTAGACTGAAATTTTCTGTGGTATAAAAGGTATATCAGTGTATACCTTCTATACACTGTAATAGTTTTAATTATTAAAAAATACTGTTTTAGCATGGTACTGGCATAAGAATAGACATATAGATCAATGGAACAGAATAGAGACTTCAGAAATTAACCCAGGACTCTATGGTCAACTAATATTTGACAAAGGGGGAAGGAACATCAAATGGAGTAAAAACAGTCTCTTCAACAAATGGTGTTGGGAGAACTGGACAGCAACATGCAAAAAGATAAAACTAGACCACCAACTTACACCATATACCAAAATAAACTCAAGATGGATAAATGATTTAAACATAAGCAGTGCCACCATAAAAGTCCTGGAGAAAAATATAGGCAGTAAACTTTCGGATATCCTACGCAGAAATATGTTTACTGATACTTCACCAAGGGCAAAGGAAATCAAAGAACGAATCAACAAATGGGACACTATCAAATTGAAAAGTTTCTGTTCAGTTAAAGAAAATATCAGCAAAATTCAAAGGGAACCAACTGGATGGGAAAACATAATTGCCAATGATACCTCAGACAAGGGTCTGATCTCCAAAATATATAAAGAACTAATGCAACTCAACACCAGGGAGACAGACAGCCCAATTAAAAAATGGGCAAAGGACCTGAACAGACAACTCACTGAGGAAGATATACAAAGGGCCCAGAGGCATATGAAAGAATGCTCAACATCACTAGTCATC
>PVIW01007385.1:59437-73756 GCA_004026585.1 Noctilio leporinus | reverse complement strand
AAACTATACCAAAAAATTCAGGAAGAGGGAAGACTCCCAAACTCTTTCTATGAGGCCAATATTATTCTAATCCCAAAACCAGGGCAAGATCCAACTAAGAAAGAAAGCTACAGGCCAATATCTCTGATGAACATAGATGCTAAAATTCTCAACAAAATATTGGCCAATTGGATTCAGCAGTATATTACAAAGATCATACGACATGATCAAGTGGGCTTCATCCCAGGGATGCAAGGATGGTACAACATTCATAAATCAATAAATGTAATACACCACATCAACAAATTGAAAGACAAAAACCATATGATCATATCAATAGATGCTGAAAAAGCATTTGATAAAGTGCAGCAACCATTTATGATAAAAACCCTCAGCAAAATGGGAATAGAGGGAGCATACCTCAACATCATAAAGGCCATCTATGAGAAATCTGAAGCCAACATCATACTTAATGGACAAAAACTGAAAGCTTTCCCCCTAAGATCAGGAATGAGACAAGGCTGTCCACTTTCTCCATCACTATTCAGCATTGTCTTGGAAGTTCTAGCTATAGCCATCAGAAAAGAAAAAGGAATCAAAGGTATCCAAATTGGAAAGGAGGAAGTCAAATTATCATTATTTGTAGATGATATGATAGTGTACATACAAAATTCGATGGGACATCAAAAACTTACTCAACCTAATAAGCAAATTTAGCAAAATAGCTGGGTATAAAGTCAATATCCAGAAATCGAAAGCATTTTTGTATACCAATAATGAAACAACAGAAATAGAAGCGAAAAAACAAATCCCATTTACCATAGCAACAAGAAAAATAAAGTACCTAGGAATCAACTTAACTAAGGAGGTAAAGACCTGTACTCAGAAAACTACAGAACAATGAAGAAAGAAATCAAGGAAGATACAAATAAATGGAAGCATGTACCATGTTCATGGATGGGAAGAATTAACATCATTAAAATGTCCATACTACCCAAAGCAATCTACATATTCAATGCGATCCCAATTAAAATACCAATGACAGATTTCACAGAAATAGAAAAAATACTTCAAAAATTTATACGGAGCCAAAAATGCCCACGAATAGCCACAGCAATCTTGAGAAAGAAGAACAAGGTAGGAGGAATCACAATACCGGACTTCAAACAATACTACAAGGCTACTGTTATCAAAACAGCATGGTACTGGCATAAGAATAGACATATAGACCAATGGAACATAATAGAGAGCCCAGAAATGAATCCAGGACTCTATGGTCAACTAATATTTGACAAAGGGGGAAGGAACATCAAATGGAGTAAAAATAGTCTCTTCAATAAATGGTGTTGGGAGAACTGGACAGCAACATGCAAAAAGATAAAACTAGACCACCAGCTTACACCATACACCAGAATAAACTCAAGATGGATAAAGGATTTAAACATAAGCAGTGCCACCATAAATGTCCTGGAGAAAAATATAGGCAGTAAACTTTTGGATATCCTACGCAGAAATATGTTTACTGATACTTCATCAAGGGCAAAGGAAATCAAAGAACGAATCAATGAATGGGACTATATCAAATTGAAAAGTTTCTGTTCAGCTACAGAAAATATCAGCAAAATTCAAAGGAAACCAACTGTATGGGAAAACATATTTGCCAATGATACCTCACACAAGGGTTTGATCTCCAAAATATATAAAGAACTAATGCGACTCAACACCAGGGAGACAGACAGCCCAATTAAAAAATGGGCAAAGGACCTGAACAGACAACTCACTGAGGAAGATATACAAAGGGCCCAGAGGCATATGAAAGAATGCTCAACATCATTAGTCATCAGAGAGATGCCAATTAAAACCACAATAAGATACCACCTCACACCTGTCAGAATGGCAATCATCAACAAATCAACAAACAACAAGTGTTGGCAAGGATGCGGGGCAAAGGGAACCCTCGTACACTGTTGGTGGGAATGTAGGCTGGTGCAGCCACTGTAGAAAACTGTATGGGGTTTCCTTAAAAAACTAAAAATGGAACTGCCTTTTGATCCAGCAAGTCCACTACTTGGACTATACCCAAAGAATCCTGAAATACCAATTCATAAGAACCTATGTACACCTATGTTAATAGCAGCACTATTTACAATGGGCACTGGAAACAGCCTAAGTGCCCATCAGTGGATGATTGGATCAAAAAACTTTGGTACATTCACGCAATGGAATACTATACAGCAGAAAGAAAGAAGGAACTCTTACCCTTTGCAACAACATGGATGGAACTGGAGAGTATTATGCTTAGTGAAATAAGCCAGTCAGTGAAGGACAAATATCATATGATCTCATCCATTACAGGATAATGATGAACAAAACTAATAACAAGCAAAACAGAACCAAATATATGAATACAGTGAATAGGCCTTCAGTGGTCAGGGGGAAGAGGATTGGGGGGAGGGGGGAGGCAGAGGCAAGGAAGGGGAGCAGCTTAGACAAGAACCTAGTATAAAGGAACTATGGACATGGACAACAGGTGGGATTGACTTTGCGGGGAATGGGTGGATGGCGAGGGGGACAAAAGGGAGCAAAAAGGGGATGGCTGTAATACAACAACAATAAAATTAAAACAAAAAACAGTTAAGGTTGGGGCAAAGAAAGAAACTGTTGGTCTCTCAGCAGAGTCCATTTATTTAGGAGGCCCCCACAGTTCTAGAATGTCTGCAAATCCACCCATTCTGGGAACCATCACCAAGCAATAACTAGAGAGGCACCAGATGCATTCAGGAATTGGGAAAAATGCCTGGAAAGGATGCAAGTGCTGAGCAAGAGGTATTGTTCCTTCTCAGACCCCTCCCCAACATACAGCATCATGACATGGTGAAAGGGGGTCGCCCTGTACTGGCAAACACCTAAGGCTCCACCTCTTACAATGTAACAGGTACAACAGCTCTACCTAAGACACAGAGGCAAGTTGAGAAGTCAGAGAAGTATGGCCCAAAAGGGGGAACAGAACAAGGTTCCAGTGGGAGAACTAAGCAATGAGGAGATAGCCAACTTAACAGATGCAGAGTTCAGAACACTGGTGATAATTATGCTTATGGACTTGACAAACAACATTAAGTGTGACAAACATACAAGGGAAGAAATAAAGACTATACTAAGTGAAATGGAAAAAAAAATCCACATAAAAACAGTGGTGAAAAGAAGAATCAAATCAATTATTTGGAATGTAAGGAAGAAATAAACAGTCAACCAGTATAGAATGAAGAAATAGGAATTGAAAAAAACAAGGAGAGGCTTAGAAACCTCTGGGACAACTTTAAACATGCAGACATTCAAATCATAGGGATGCCAGAAGGAGAAGAGGAAGAGCAAGAAATTGAAAACTTATATGAAAAATAATGAAGAAAAACTTCCCAAATTTGGCAAGGGAAATAGACATATAAGTCCAGGAAACATAAGAGTCCCAAACAAGCAAGATCCAAAGAGGGCCACACCAAGACACATCATAATTAAAATGCCAAAGCTTAAAGATAAAGAGAATATTAAAAGCAACAGAGAGAGAGAGAGAGAGAGAGAGAGAGAGAGAGAGATACTTACAAAAGGATGCCTATAAGACTATCAGCTGATTTCTCAAAAGAAACTTTACAGGCAAGAAGAGGCTGGCAAGAAGTATTCAAAATGATGCAAAGCAAAGGCCTACAACCAAGATTGCTCTATCCAGCAAAGCTTTCATTTAGAATGGAGGAGCAGACAAAGTGCTTCCCAGATAAGGTAAAGCTAAAGGAGTTCATCATCACCAAGCCATTATTGTATGAAATATTAAAGTTGCACAGTTTTTTTTTAAGATAAAAACTGTGAACATTAAAATGAAGGCAAACTCACAACTATCAACAACAGAATCTAAAAAATAAAAACAAAACAAATTAAGCAAACAACCAGAATAGGAACAGAATCATAGCTATGGGGAGCATTTGGAGGGGTATCAGCTGGGAGGGGGAAGGGGGGGAAATGGGGAAATGGTGCAAGGATTAAGAAGTATAATTGGTAGTACAAAATAGATAAGGGATATTAAGAATAGTACAGGAAAGGGTAAAACCAAAGAACTTATATGCATGACCCATGGACATGAACTATGGAGGATGGAATTGCTGAATGGAAGAAGGGTACTGGGTGGAAGGGAGCAAAGGCAAAATAAATTGGGACAACTGTAACAGCATAATCAATAAAATATACTTTAAAAAAAGATAGATTGAAGCATAATGAACAGTGTAAGAGTTACCTTTTGCAACAGTATGAAGAATATTATGCTAAGTGAAATAAGCCAATCACAGAAAGATAAATATCATGTGATTTTATTCATATGTGGAATCTAATGAACAAACTGAACAAGGGAAATAGAGACAGACTCATAGAGAGCAAAATGACAACTAAGGAGGAGGGAATTAGTGGGTGGAGGGATTGAGTGAAAAGGAGAAAGAACTCATGAACATGGACAACAGTGGGGTGATTGCAGAGAAGGTATGAGAGGACTAAATGGTAATGGGAAAAATACAATTAAAAAATTTAACAAACTTTGAAAAAGTTTACTTAAACAAAACTTGACTCAAATTAGGCAACAAGAAACAAGAAATAAACAAGAAATAATTAGGCTCAATCTACTGGAAGAAATTAGGGGAAAGACTTTTATAGAGAAAAGGAAAAGAAAAACTTGATTAGCTGTAGCTTAAGCATTTGCATTATTTGGAAAAGCCTAGTTGGTTGGTTGGTTGTGACTGGTAGTCCTTAGATATTGATTTCTTATCTCAGGCAGCCATGGGCTTAGGTTTTGCTTTGTTTACATTGGCTGTTAAGGTATTAGAGCTGTCTCAGTCTAATGGTCTCCCGGTTTAATTTAACACCAGTATTTGCTATATCTTTTGACCAGAATGGGTGATTAAAGCATAGATTCTTTAGTCGAAGTTTCTAGTCATGTTTATACATATTTGTCACTAGGGCTTATGTCTTATTCATCTTGACATCTAGTCCAACCCCTGACATAGGCTTGTCACATGGTAGAAATCGACAAAAATGATAAGAGGATGAAACATTTTATTTCAAAACTTAGCACCATTTTTTAAGGCCTGGCATTTTTGTTTGTTTGTTTGCTTAATTTGGAGTTCTAAGTTTCTGTTCTTATTGTTTCCTATGAGACTAACAGTCCAGATGATGAATTTTTGTTTGCTTTTCTTTAAGCAAGTATTTTTTTAATTTTGAAATAGTTTTAAATCTATAGAAAAGTTGCAAGAGCAGTGTAAAGAACAGCTTCTCCTTTTCTTAGAATTCCTACTTACTACATTATCTCAATGCTCCTCCCCCTCATCTATGTATATGTATAGGTGTATATACACAACAAGGCATATACACACAGAGAAAGAGAGAGAGAGAGAGAGAGATGCCCCATTATCCCTAAATACCAATGTGTAACTCCTAAAAACAAGGACACTCTCATATTGCCGCAATGTAACCTTCCCAATCAGAAAATCAACATTGTGACAACACAAGCATCCAATCTATAATCTCCATTCAAATTTTTCTAGTCCCAACTACTTCTCTTTTTCCTTTTCAGACACTGGTGCTGTATTTAGTTGTCATGTGTCTTAGTCTTTTCAAGTGCCCATCAGTGGATGATTGGATCAAAAAACATTTACACAATGGAATTCTATATAGCAGAAAGAAAGAAGGAACTTGTACCCTTTGCAACAACATGGATGGAACTGGAGAGTATTGTGCTTAGTGAAATAAGCCAGTCAGCGAAGGACAAATATCATATGATCTCACCCATTACAGGACAATAATGAACAAAACTAACAACAAGCAAAACTGAACCAAATATATGAATACAGAGAATAGGCCTTCAGTGGTCAGGGGAAAAGGGGTTGGGGGGAGGGGGGAGGCAGAGGCAGGGAAGGGGAGCAGCTTAGACAAGAACCTAGTATAAAGGAACCATGGACATGGACAACAGGTGGGATTGACTTTGAGGGGGATGGGTGGGTGGGGAGGGGGATGGAGGGGAGCAAAAAGGCAATGGATGTAATACAACAACAATAAAAAAAAATGAAAAAAAAAAAAGATGCAATAACAAAATACCATAGAACAGTAGCTTATAAACATTTATTTTTCAGAGTTCTAGAGGCTGAAATTTTAACATTAGGGTGCCAATATAATTGGGTTAGGGCCGGCCCTCTTCCAGGTCACAGCTTTCTTGTTGGATCTTCATGTAAAGAAAAAGATAACTTTCCTCTATCCTTCGGAATTTATGACTAAGAACACCCTACAAAATAGATTAACAGGAGAAAAGAAATAATTATGTATCATAATGGTGGATAAAATTTCCCCTACCCTTCTTGGCTCTGTTGGCTAGTCTGATAATTAAGTTGACATAAAACAGATTAACAGGAAAATAACAAATTTTATTTCATACTGTTGACTGTAAACAAAAATGCTAGCTAAGTCTTTTTTAATAAAGATTTATTGGGGGGAAAAGAAAGAATTGCAGTTTGGTACATGTAGCCACAGTGAGCCATGTGCAAGACCTTGGGGAAGTAAAGGAGTAAAAGTTCTTATACAGACGGGGAAAGAGGGAGTCAGGGTGGGGCTGTTATAACCACGGAGTTCTGACAGTGCTTTTGCAACTGACATAGGTCATGAAAGCTTCTCCTACAGGCCCACCCAATTGAAACTATTTTTTATTATTATGATATATTTGAAAAAGTTTTAAAACTGTATTTTGGCATAGATGAAGTCAATGATAACACCTTAATGCTTTTTAATTTAACTTTTGTTGAGGGTCTAAAAGATGAACTTGAATACAGGTAACAAAAAATGCAACTAATCAGGCTACATGCAAACCCAAGATTTAGTAAATTATGCTGGGTAATCCTCCTGAGCTATCCAAAAAGATACCAAAAAAAAAAAAAAGGAAGGAAGGAAGGAAGGAAAGCTACAAACCCCTAAATCCCCAAATTAAGGCAATTCAAATAAATAAAAAGCCTACAATTATAGCAATTGATAGCTAAATCCCCAAAGGAACTACCACTCTTAGGGGCTTATAATTATTGCAAAAAGCCTGGACACCGGAAAAAAATGTGTAAAACTCAAAAAGGCAATTACAAGGCTGACAATTCATTAGATATACAAATCCTCAAGGATTCCAGCCTAAATTTTCTCAGCAATAGGACTGCTTCAAAGATCAAAAGGGGATTTATTTTCATGCTCCTAACTAATGTTTTAAGGGATGTTGATCTAACTTTTGGGAATGAAGTAACTAAGGCCCTAGCAGATACTCTGCCAGCTTCACTATTTCTCCTTCCTTGAAGCAGTAAAAATGGTGGGAGTTGGCAACCAACCCATGACTTCTCTAAACTCCTTTCATTTATTTGCTCTTCAACTTGGACCCATTCAAAAACCCCACTGATTTCTTTGGCTTCCGTCTTTCCCTATTCATCTAGGCTGAGACTTTCTTGAACCTTACAAATTGCATATTTTTTTTTCTCTAAAGGAGGAAAATATTCTTGTATCTTGAAGTTTAAAAATAATTATTTTCAAGAGGACTTATCCACAGTTTCTTTAAAAACTAACAACAAAGGGACGTGGGTTAAACTTCAGTTTTATAAAACTCATGTTAAATATTTAAAATTTTAATGACTTTACTCATTATTTTCAGAGAGAAGGGCAGGGAGGGAGGAAGAAAGGAAGAGAAGCATCAATATATGGTTGCCTTTCACCTGCCTCCAGCTAAGGAACTAGCTGGAGATCTGGCTTGCAACCTGGTTAGGTGCCCTGGCTGGGAATCAAACCAGCAACTTTGGCCTTACAGGCCAGCATAATTCCCCTAAGCCACACCAGCCAGAGCAAATATTTAATTATTAATAATGGTCCCATCTTGGATTCTGATAGACTCCAGAGAATTTTAAATTTTCCTGTCTCCAAGACTAAAAGGCAACTGAACAGATTCCTAGGTTTGAGCTGGTATTATAGAAATTGAATCCCTAATTTCCTGTCATGGCTCAACACTTACACTCTCTTCTCAAGACTGACCAGTCAGAGCCCCTCACATGGACAAAAGAATTCCATAAAGCCTTCAAAGAAGTAAAGGCAATCTTCATGATCCACTTGCTTTAAGACATCATAATTATCAATTGTCTATTTTTCCTTTTTGCCTGTCAGAGAAATGATTTAAGTATTTTAACATGGAAGCCAACATAAGCCCAATGGACACTATAGTCAACAATTAGATCTGATGATCAAAGTTTTCCCTCCCTAATTGAGAGCTATTGCAGCTACTGCCAATTTACTACAACATTTTAAAAAGATAATGATGGGCCCTCCAATGACTTTTTATGTGCTTCATTTATGGAAGTCTTACTTAACTTTCATCATACTCAGCACCTTTCTGCTAGCAGACTAAACTCCTATGAAGTTCTTTTGTTTTGTTTTGTTTTTAAGATTTTATTTATTTTTAGAGAGAGGGGAAGGGAGGAAGAAAGAGAGGGAGAGAAACATCAATGTGTGGTTGCCTCTCACACATCCTCATGGTGGGGCGGGGGGTGAGGGGGACCTGGCCTGCAACCCAGGCATGTGCCCTGACTGGTAATCAAACCAGTGACCCTTTGGTTAGCAGGCCAGTACTCAATTCACTGAGCCACAGCAGCCAGCACCGAAGTTCTTTTATTGTCTTTATCTAATGCGACTTGTTCATTGTCATACTCTGACCCCTCTTACTCTCTTCCCTCTGCCAACTAAACCCCTCAGGAATGCCTGACCTTAACAGGCAGAATATTAGTTCCTCAAAATGATTTACAGGAAATGACTCTCAAAAATGCTGAATTAAAGCCCTTGTTGGTGGCACAGTGGATAAGGTGCCAGCCTACGAACCCAAAGGTTGCTGGTTTGATTCCCCAGTCAGGGCCAGGTTGCAAGCCAGACCTCCAGCCAGGTCTGTGGCTGGAAGCAGATGAAAGGCAACCATACATTGATGTCTCTCTCCCTCTCTGCCTCTCTCCCTTCCCCTGTCTCTGAAAATAATAAATAAAATCTTTTTTTAAATGCTGAATTAGTTTGGTTTATGATAGTTCTTACCTAAAAGATAAAGCAGACCGCTATCAAGTAGGCTGCAGTTGTCTTTCTAAATGAACCATTAAGGTCAGTCCAATGCCCCAGGAAACCTCTGCTCAACAAGCAGAATTCTATACATTAATTTGAGATTATAATATAGCCAAAGGTAAAACTGCTAACATTTATACTGGCGGTAGGTATTGTCTAAGACTTTGGTGTTGTCCAAGGCTTTGGTATGCTCTAGAAACAGAGGATTCTTGACTTCTTCCAGACAAAAGACAGTTGTTTTGTTTTAGAACTCTTAGAGGCTATTCAATTTCCTGAATCTTCACCAATCATAAAAGACCCTGGACATTCAATGGCAAACTTAGAGAGAAAAGGAGGTAATCATTTGACTGACAAGGCTGCTAAGTTAGCAGCATTAAAACAATCAGCCCCTAATGAAAGCACCTATGCTGCCAGCTAAAGCAATTGAAGGTTTAAAAGATAAAATTATGGGCAGAATCCAAAATGGAGGTGTAGATAGACATGCTGCATCTCCCTCCACAACCAAAAACAATACATCTATCTCAAACTAGAGACAATCAGAAATTTCAAAATAACTGCACAGAAGTTCAACAAACAAAAGATATAAAGAAGAAGATAGGTAGGATGGATGGAGCAGGCCAGAGAGGATGCAGGTTGGCAGTGTAGCAGCTGCAATGGGACAGGGACTATGGCTGACCCATGGAAAGTGCAGTCACAGTAGAGAACCTGTAGGGTGGTCCCAGCACCAGATCAGATCGTGTAGCTCACAGTTTCAGTGCCGGTTTCGGGGGGCAGTTTGGCAGGGGGCAATAAAGCAACATTGCTTCTGACTGAAAAACAATGTGAGTTGGGATGGAGGAAGAAACTGACAATATCTCAGCAGTTTGTATGCTTAGAGGCCCACATGGTTCTAAAATGTACAAAGACCCACCTACTCTGAGAACCATGCCAGGATAACGACTAGAGAGAAACTAGCCCCATAAGGGAGGCAGGAGAAGTGCCTGGAAAAAGGGCAAGTGCTGAGCAATTGGTATTGTTTCCTCTCAGGCCTCTCCCCCATATCCAGTGCCCCAATATGGTAAAAATGGTTGCCTGGTAACCCACTGATGAATACCTAAAGCTCCACCCCTTACAATGTAACAGGTATAACAACTCTACCTAAGACACAGAGGCAAACACAGGAGCCTGTCAAATGGAGGAGACAAATAACTATAGCTCAAAAAAGGGAACAGATCAAGGTCCAGTGGCTGAACTAAACGATGAAGAAATAGCCAGCCTGACAGATGCACAGTTTAAAATACTGGTGATAAAAATGCTCACAGACTTGGCAGATGTACTTAATGTGCTTAAATATGGCAAATGCAGAAGGGAAGAAATGAAGGCTAGGCCAAGTGAAAATACACATAAAACAAACAATGAAGGTAAGAAAACCAGGGTTCAAATAAATGATTTGGAATGTAAGAAAGGAATAAATGTCAACCAGTACAGAATGAAGAAATAAGAATTAAAAAAGCTTAGGAATCTCTTAGACAACTTTAGACATGCCAACATCTGAATCATAGGGATGCCAAAAGGAGAAGAGGAAAAGCAAGAAACTGAAAACTTGTTTGAAAATTAATGAAGGAAAACTTCCCTTATTTGGCAAAGGAAAGAGATATACAAGTCCAGAAAGCACAAAAAAGCTAGACCCAAAGAGGATCACACCGAGACATAGCATAATGAAAATGCTAAAGATTAAAGAGAAAGAGAGAATCTTAAAAGCAGCAAGAGAAAGGAAGAGAGTTACCTATATAGGGGTTCCTATAAGACTATCAACTGATTTCTCAAAAGAAACTTTGCAAGCTAGAAGGGACTAGCAAGAAGTATTCAGAGTGATTAAAAGCAAGGACCTACAACTAAGAATACTATATCCAGCAAAGCTATCATTTAGAATGAAAGGACAGACAGAATCCTTTCTAGACAGGGTAAAGCTAAAGGAGTTCATCATCACTAAGCCATTATTAAATAAAGTGTTAAAGGGACTTACTTAAGAAAAAGAAGATCAAGCTATTTGACAGAATAGAAATGATTAGAACAACATTGTAAGTTGACCCTAAATGAAACTTATGGTAGCTCCAAATGAGCAGCCACTCATCCTGGTTGCATAAAACATCATATATTACAATGTGTGCATGACTTAACTCACTAGAACACTGATAGATGGTTTCAAGGGAAAATAATACTACTGGGAATCATCTCTGAAGACACTTCCCAGGTATACTAAGTTGGAAATCTTTTAACAACTCAAGACCACCAGTATAATTATTCCAGGACTGAAGCAGATGGTACCTGATGTAGATGGCTCTCCAAGGCCCCAGACCAGGCCAGTCATACATGAGTCCACCCAGCAATCCTTACATTTGGTTATCCTTTTCACCACCTGTGTTTCATTTACTTACTATATTGTTATCATAACCTCTTTATTTTCCTAAACAAAGTGCTTGAGATCAATATAAATAAATAAATAAGCTGGTACTAAAAATTTATCTAGAAAAAAAGTAGTGATACATATATGTAGTGGAATATTACCCAGCCATAAAAAAGAATAAAATGTTATCATTTGTGACTGCATGGGTTAACCTAAAGGGTAAGATACTAAGAGAAATAAGTCAGTCAGAGAAAGACAAATACCATATATTTTCACTCCTATGTGTACTCTAAAGAATAAAATAAACTAACAAAATTGAAATAAACTCATAGGAACAGAGAACAAAACTGATAGTTGCTAGATGAGAGGAGTAGGGAGCTGGGTGAAAAATGTGAAGGGCTGGGAGCTGGGTGAAAAATGTGAAGGGCTGGTCATATCAATAGATGTTGAAAAAGCATTTGATAAAGTACAGCATTCTTTTATGATAAAAACCCTCAGCAAGGTGGGAATAGAGGGAACATACCTCAACATAATAAAGGCCATACATGAGAAACTTGATGCTAACATCATACTCAATGGGCAAAAACTGAAAGCCTTTCCCTTAAGGTCAGGAACAAGGCAAGGGTGTTCATGCTCTCCACTTCTATTCAACATAGCCTTGGAAGTTTTAGCCACAGCAATCAAACAAGAAAAAGAAATCAAAGGTATCCAAATTGGAAAGGAAGAAGTAAAACTGTCATTAATTGCAGATGACGTAATAGTGTACATAGAAAACCCTATAGATTGCACTGAAAAACTACTCCACCTAATAACTGAATTTGGCAAAATAGCTGGATACAAAGTCAATAACCAGAAATTGAAGGCATTTTTATACACCAACAATGAAACATCAGAGATAGAAGCTAGCAAACAAATCCCATTTACCATAGCATCAAGAAAAAATAAAGCCTGCAAACCCAAAGGTTGCTGGTTCAATTCCCTAGCCAGGGCACATAACCAGGTTGCAAGCCAGGTGTCCAGCCAGCTCTGTAGCTGGAGACAGGTGAAAGGCAACCATACATTGATGTCTCTCTCCCTCTCTGCCTTTCTCCCTTCCCCTCTCTCTGTAAATAATAAATAAAATCTTAAAAAAGAAAGAAAGGAAAAAAAATAAAGTACTTAGAAATAAACTTAACCAAGGAAGTAAAGGACTTGTACTCAGAAAACTACAGAACACAGAAGAAAGAAATTAAGGAAAATACAAATAATAAATGGAAGCATATACCATATTCATGGTTGGGAAGAATTAACATCATTAAAATGTCCATACAACCCAAAGCCATCTATAGATTCAATGCAATCCCTGTTAAAATACCAACATCATATTTCACAGAATTAGAAAAAAAACACTTAAAAAATTCATATGGAGTCAAAAATGACCCTGAATAGCTATAGCAATCCTGAGAAAGAAGAACTAAGTGGGAGGAATCACAATACCAGACATCAAGCTATATTACAAAGCCATAGTAACCAAAACAGCCCAGTGCTGGCACAAGAACAGACAAACAGATCAATGGAACAGAATAAAGAGCCCAGAAATAAACTCAGAAGTCTATGGACAATTAATATTCAACAAAAAGGGAAGGAACATAAAATGGAGTGCAAATAGCCTCCTCAATAAGTGGTATTGGAAGAGCTGGACAGGTACATGCAAAAAAATGAAACTAGACCATGAACTTACACCATACATGAGAGTAAACTCAAGATGGATAAAAGACTTAAACATAAGCAGAGCCACCATAAAAGCCCTAGAGGAAAACATAGGCAAAAAGATTGCAGATATCCCACTCAGCAAATTTTTCACTGAAAGACCTCCCAAGGCAAGGGAAATAAAGGAACGAAGAAACAAATGGGACTACATCACACTAAAAAGCTTCTGCTCAGCTAAAGAAAACATCAAGAAAATAAAAAGGGAACCAACCATATGGGAAAACGTATTCGCCAATGACACCTCAGACAGGGTTTAATCTCTAAAATATATAAAGACCTAATATGACTCAACACCAGGGAGACAAACAACCCAATTAACAAATGGGCAAAGGACCTGAACAGACACTTCTCCAAGGAAGACTTAAAAAGGGCCTCTAGTCACATGAAAGAATGCTCAACATCACTAGCCATCAGAGAGATGCAAATCAAAACTACAACGAGATACCACCTTACACCTGTCAGAATGGCCATCATCAATAAATTGACAAACAACAAGTGCTGGCAAGGATATGATGAAAAGGGGAACCCTGGTGCACTGCTGGTGGGAATGCAGACTTGTACAGCCACTATGGAAGACAATATGGAATTTCCTTTAAAAACTAAGAATAGAACTGCCTTATGACCCAGTGATTTCACTGCTAGGATTATACCCAAAGAATCCTAAAACACAAATTCAGAAGAACCTATGTGCCCCTATGTTCATAGCAGTGCTATTTACAATAGCCAAGTGCTGGAAACAACCTAAGTGCCCTTTAGTGGATGAATGGATCAAAGAACTTTGGTACATCTACACAATGGAGTTCTATGCAGCAGAAAAAAGGAAAGAACTCCTACCGTTTGTGATAGAATGGATGGAACTGGAGAGTATCATGCTTAGTGAGATAAGCCAGGCAGCAAAAATTAAATACGACATGTTCTCACTTAATATAGGAGACTAATAAACAAATAAACAAAACAGAACCAGAGACATGAATACAGGGAACACACTGTCAGTTTGTAAAGGGGAGGGGTTGGGGGAGGGGGAGAAGGAGGCAAGGAAGGGGAACAGTTTAGTCAAGGAACTA
>PVIW01007385.1:11504-59337 GCA_004026585.1 Noctilio leporinus | reverse complement strand
AGTGGGTACCGGTAATATTGGAAGATCACTTTGTAAAGTATAAAATTGTGTAACCACTATGCTGCTGTGCACCTGAAACTAATAAAAAAAATTATACTAAGTATAAACTGAAATTGAAAAATAAATTTTAAAAACAAAATGACTATTTTTAATAACATGCTTAAAACTTTTCCACCTAGTAATAGATGTAAGCAATTAATCATGTATAGCATGGTGTAAGTCAGCTTGCCAGCACCAATCACAACTCTTTCAAAGCAACTTGAGTAATCCTTTTATAAGCCCCCCTATTTCTGTCTTTATAAACTCTGACCCTTTCCCCCTCATAAAGTTGGGGCTCTTTACCCAAATATGTGTCTCCTGAATTGCAATTCCTATATTAAAAAATAATAATAAATAAATAAAGGTTTTGTCTTACAGTTCTTGTTCAATGACAATTAATTTATTCATTTATTTATATCAGTTGTTAAACTAAAACTAAAAAGCCAACGTGAGAGGCAAAAAGCTTGTATTTGAGATTTTTAAAAACTATTTGGAAAGCACTGATTCAGGCAGAACCCCAAGTACTGCTCCAATTAGGGTTCTTTATGAGAAAGAAAAGGGAAATAATTACCTTGATAGAAGGAAGGAATTTCTATAGGTGCTAATAACCTAAGTTATTCTTCAGCTATATCACTGTTTACTGATTCTTAAGAATGTCTTTAATGTTTAGTATTTGTAATCAGAATGTCTGCTTTCCTGTTAGTTCTACAAAGAGTTGTTTGGAAGACACTGGTGCTCTGGCTCGATCTAAAGGATGTTTTGTCTGGTTCAAACATTCCAGAGGTTCAAGGAGTAGAATGTGCAATGCACTTCTTCTGGAATGGCTAAGCTGACTCCATTTTTTAAATGGCTCCACTTATGCCAACTTTTCACACAGAATAGACCCATAATTTCCTAAGCATCACCCTGCCCCTCTACTCTATGTGGTAAACATGAGGCTCAAGGGTAGGATGAGGAAGGGGTGGTCAGACACAGCGTAGAGAATGATTGGATACATCATTTGGTACATTGTGTAAAATACTCTTTTACATTAAGTGAAGCCATTTTTATACGAAGTATACAGTCCTAGTGGGGCAAATGGCCGAAATGGCCAAAGTGGCTACTTCAACTAGGCCTTATCAAAGTGTTACATCTTTGACTGCAAGTATGCTTTCTAAAACATCATAAAGGACATTTTTAAATACTAGCAGCAGGCCCTGGCTGGGGTGGCTTAGTGGATTGAGCACTGACCTGTGAACACAAGTGTCACTGTTTTGATTTCCAGTTAGGACACATACCCAGGTTGCAAGCCAGGTTTCCAGCCAGGTCCCCAGTTGGTGGCAGGTGAAAGGCAACCATACATTGATGTTTCTCTCCTTTTCTTCCCCCCTCCCCTTCCCCTCTCTCTAAAAATAAGGATAAAATATTTTTAAAATAAATATAAATAAATAAAATACAGAAGTTATGACTTGTTCAAAGAATGATGGGTAATTTCTATTTTATTCTTTAAACTTAATTTTCAAATGACTTACAATTAATGTATTTTGCATATACAAATTATGTTTAAAATTTTAACATAATTGTACACATGTTTTGTGATCACATCATTATGTAATTTTGTAAAATTTGCAGAAGTAAGAGTTTTATTCCCCAGCTGGTTAGAAGCACTTTCTTTTACCATTCCAACTTCTCTGTCACATGGTGATGTTGGAGAGACAGCATTATTACTTAGGTCTTGCTAAGTGAATTTTAGCAGTGTATTTATTTTTGGTTTAGTGGGCTATATTATGGTTCATTCTAATATAATCTAGTTATTGCTACTTATTACCTCACAATCTTGGCTTCCAGGAAAACCCCTACCACTGCTCACTGTGCCAATCATGCAGTATTCTGCATAAAAGTGGAAGTTAGAAGTTATATAGAGACTTGAACATATCTATGAGCTAACATAGGAGGCTAAAGATAAAAGAAAAATTTAAGCCCTGGCTGGTGGCTCAGTGGATTGGCACCAGCCTGAAAATCCAAAGGTCACTGGTTCAATTCCCAATCAGGGCACATAACCAGGTTGCAAGTCAGGTCTCCAGCCAGGTACTTAGCTGGAGGCAGGTGAAAGACAACCATACAGTTGATGTTTTGCTTCTTTTCTCTTTCTTGCTTCCTCCCTCCCTGACTTCTCTCTAAAAATAATGAAGTCTTTAAAAAAAAAGAAAGAAAAGAAAGTGTAAAATGTTTGGAGCCAGAAACCAGCCTATATGGAAAAGTGCTTCAAATCTTAAAGCTCAAATATAAAAGAAAATTTTTAGGTTACTTAAATTTGACAAAAGCTCGAAAAATTCATATTACATTATCAACAAAAATTGTGAAATTGAAAGAAACTTTTGTAATAATAATGAAGCATACATACACACACGCACACACACACACACAGAACACACACAGAGAACACAATAAATTGGCAAAAATGTTGCCTCTCCTTATTTCACGTGCTTCTTTTATTTATTTATTTATTTATAAGATTTTAGTCGCCATTTTCTTTCTTTCTTTTTTTTAATTTTATTGTTGTTGTATTACATTCATCCCCTTTTTGCTCCCCTCTGTCCCCCTCCCCACCCACCCATTACCCCAAAGTCAATCCCACCTGTTGTCCATGTCCATGGTTAGTCGCCATGGACTAGTAGCTCTTTTCAAAGAGAGGGGAAGGGAGAAAAGCAGAGAGGTAAAGAGACATCAATGTGTGGTTGCCTTTCACTTGCCTCTAGCTACGGACTTGGCTTAAGACCTGGTTTGCAACCTGGTTATATGCCCTGTCTGGGAATTGAACCAGTGACCTTTGGGTTCGCAGGCTGGTGCCTTATCCACTGCGCTACCAGCCAGGGCCTCATGTGCTTCTTACTAACTTTGAAAAACTATGTTTCTAAGATTATGATATAATATCATTGTTTCAGATATAAAGTATTAAATTCTGAGAGCAACCATCATGTTGAAGGAATATGATGTTAGAGCAACATACTTTCTGGACTGTGTGCAGGGAAAACTGCCAAGGAAATTGCAGACTTCAATAACATCCCTTTACGTACAGTTTACAATGTAAAGAAGGTACATGATGCTGATCCTGATGTTGCCACACCAACAAGGAAAATGCATAAGGTAAGCAAGGATCACATAAGTCCAGATATTATACACAGAATCCAGGACATTATCAATGAAGATCCAGGGAAGTCAATGCACTCCATAGCAAAAGAAGAACAGATGTCGGATGCAACAGTTTGCAAGATTATTGCTGAAAATATCAGATACAGATCATACATTCTTAGAAGAGACCAGTTTATGACACAGCAGACAAAGGAAAGGCACTTTGAACAAGCAAGGAAACTGCTAACACCATTGAAAAATCCCAAAGGAAAAAAAAAAAAATACCCCTCTGATTTCTTCTCTGATGAAAAGAATTCTCAGCAGTAATAAATAGTCAACAGAAGAAACACTGGTGGTTCTGTGAGAATCTTAATGAAGTCCCAGTTGTCATGAAAATGAAATTTCCTGCTACAGTGATTGTTTTAGATGTTGTCAGCAATGAAGGCGATATCATGACCCTGCAATTTTTTCCCACAAGGCTTGAAGGTGACTGCTGATGTTTACCTTGACTTTTTGAGAGAAGTAGTTGTACCGTGGATGAAGCAAGTTGCAAATGGATGTCATTTGATCTTCCAACAAGATAAGATGGTGCACTACCACATAATGCCAAAAAAGGTGCAAGAATTTCTCAATGTCAATGTTCCTGAATTCTGGTCAAAGGAAATCTGGCCACCTAGTTCATCAGATGCAAATCCTTTAGACTATTACATATGGAGCATTTGTGAAAGAGAAGTTAATAAACAACCTCATCTTATAAAGAGGCTGTTAAAGCTAAAATTGAAAACATGATGATGTCCATGGATAAAGAAAAGTTAATGAAAGTGTGCTCAAGATTCTGAAGTTGAATTGAGTCTATTATTGCAGCAAATGGAGACTTTTTTTTGAACAATTTAAAAAATAATGACTACGTTTATGTATTTACATGTAAGGATACATTTACTTCAAAACATAACACTTTTGTGGTATGTTGTTTATTTTACTAAAATTTTGCCCCTTTATCGCATGCACCCTGTATATTCTAGAAAAAGGACTGTACAATCTTTTCTATTTTTATTCTCTATTTAAAAATCTCATCATATGAAGAGGCACTAAGTAGGCAGTCAAAAATGGTTTTTAAATAGAGAAAAAATTATAGAATACATTAGGCAGTTTGTTGATAGCATTGTTGTATCTTTGGATTTAAATTTCTTATAATTTAAATTAGTAATTTATTATGTTTATTCATTCTAAATATGTTTAATCTCATTACTAATTTTATATTTGGAATTTATATTATTTTCTTTTTTATGATTTTTTAAAAAGATTTTATTCATTATTTTCAGAGAGAAGGCATGGGGGGAGGAAGAAAGAGAGAGAAGCATCAATGTATGGTTGCCTTTCACCTGCCTCCAGCTAAGAACCTGGCTGGAGACCTGGCTTGCAATCTGGTTACATGTCCTGACTGGGAATCAAATCTTTGGGTTTGTGGGCTGGTGCCAATCCACTGAGCCACACCAGCCAGGGCAGAATTTATATTTTTCCAAAGGACTCTCTTTTCCCCAATATTACAAGCTCAGGCCCCCCAAACTGGATCTGTATGGGAATGCACAATCTCCCAAGTATGTCTTCTGAGTGCCTCTGGGCTGTTTCCTAATTCAAGGAGTGTTAAGTAAAACATTGACACTCTAACTCTTAATAGATTAATAGGGATTAGAACTAGAGTTAGTAATTCTGAAATAGTAAGGCAGAGAATACTGAATTTAGTAGAGTGGAAGAATAAACTAGAATCAGAAGTATCCATTTGTTCCATTTGTGGTGCTTCTTATGCCTGGATGGGCTGTTTGTGGCTACTTTAAGTTGATTTTTTATTTATTAATGTAAAAAAAAATGTGTAAAACCTAGTTCTCTTTAAGCCTAATTGAACATAAGGTTTAAGTAAATTTTCCCTCTTTATAAATACAGTGAATTTTACCAATCATTTTAAGGAAACTTTTAATTACCATTTAATTAGTTTGTACTGAACAAAATATTCTAAATAATCAACCCTATTTACAATTTGATTATGTATTTCCAAATATTTAAACAGTTTTTATATAATGTTAATACACTTGATTTCTTTTGACAGACTTAACAGTGCCTAACCTAAAGAAGCAAAACCTCTTTTGCTTAGCCACTTCACTAACTTTAAATAAATTATATTTTTATATATAGTGAATCCCAAATTCCCCGAAACAGCCCAAATTGTTTAATAAACTTATTCTCTTATCCAATTTACTTGAAACTAGATTACTTAATTATACATTTTAAATTGGAATCACAAAGCAGACCTGTCAGATACACAAATATGACAAATTCTCTTAAGTCTACCACCAAATATATAAATCACTCCTAAAGTTATCCCCAAGTTATTACTAAATATTTAATTTATGGTATTACCTCACTATTAAAATTTTAATCCCAGGATTAAAATTCTTTGACAATCCCTGGCAAATTGGAGTTTCCATCTCCAGGACCAACAATATTTACCAACCATAGACTTTCACCAGGATAAGAAACCTTATCCAGGTGTATAGACAGTCTTCAAAGATAACCCTCGCTGATCCATGACTTAGAATCCACACGCTTGTGTAGTCCCTCCTTTGGAACCTGTGACTTGCTTGTAACCAATTGAACATGACAGAAATGAAGACTTGTTGTTCCCCATAATCTCTCTAAATGATCATTCTGAAGGAAGCCAACTGCTATATAAAAAGTTCAACAGCCCCAAGTCCACCATGCCATGGGAAAGCCCAAACTAGCCACAGGCAGACACCATATATGGGTGGAGACCTGTGTCTGGCCAGCTCCAGCTGTCCCTATTCACAACTGCTCATGTTGTCCCAGTTGGAGCCACAGGCATTGTGCTTCTTGAACATCCTCGGGGAGCCCATCTGAATTCCTGACCTACAAAAATGTGAAATACAAAACTAGTAAGTTTTTTTTAACCACTAAATTTTAGGGTGGATATGCCTGGCCAGCTCCAGCTGTTTAAGCCCACAACCATTCATGCCATGCCAGTTGGAGCCCCAGATAGTGGCTTCTTAAACACCCTTGGGAAACCCATCTGAATTCCTGACCTATGAAATTAAATAATATAAAACTAAGAAATTTTTTTTAACCACTAAATTTTAGGATGGTTAGATAACTGGAATTCATGCAAGGACACCAATGATATGCTGTGACCCTTTTCATGGTTTTCTAGCATAGCATTCCAGGCACATTTTTATCAATCAAGGTTCCATTATCCTGGTTTATACTAGTCCTTAAATCTTCAAATCAGTTAATACCCAGCCTGAAGTTTACTGCAACTTCCTTCATGGTTTGGTTGGATTTTGCTTTTTATTTGTTCATTTGTTTACTTTCTCCTCTTCATTCATGCCTAAAACTGTCAAAAAAATTACATGACATCTGACTGGATCCTCCGTCTCTTTCTTCATCAGGCTCCACAGCCCCCTCATGAAAGTCAGGCTACTGAAAGGAGGTTTGCCCCTCGCACAGTGTAGAAGCCTCTAAGCCAGCAGTTCAGGACAGATACTTCGCTGAGGCAGCTGGCAGAGCCTCACTCCTAACTAACCGTTGCTGCCACAAGACCAGGCAGCTGGAGGGCTGCTTTGCTCACAAAGCACCAGAACTACAGTACTTGGATACTTGGCTTATTAAGGTTTGAGGCCTACAGAACATATTATTGGCTTCAAAATACGCTGAGAGCTACAAAATCAAAATGGGAAAGTATTTCATTAAATGTCCACAAATACATGTTAACATCATTAAATGCTGAAGTTAGTACTTACAAAAGTTTTATTACATTTAAACACAATTTCAAGTTAGAGGTTTTTTCATTAACAAGAATTCCTGAGAATGCATGAGTGCCCGAACATCAGCTCATCATAAATTAATGTCTCACAAAAACTCCAAAAGGAAAAACATAAATATACTTTAAATTTTAAATAAAAGATTATATTTAATGCGGATTAAGCATATGTACATTGCAATATTTTCATGATACAGGGTAAGAGTCTCCACTAGATCCTAACATGAACTTGGGATCTGGCTGGTTGGCTTTAAAAACAATCTAGATTCATTGTTTTAAAATTTATTTGTAATTACAATGAATATATGCAATATTATGTTAGTTTCAGGTGTACAACATAATGATTAGACATTTATATACTTATAACTGATGGTTACAATACATTAAGTCTAGTATCCACCTGACATCACACATACTTATTATAATATTATTGACTATATATACATGTATACATATATGTTCTTTACATCCCCAAGACTTATTCTATAACTGGCAGTTTGTGCTGCTTACTCCCTTTCATCATTTTTGTCCATCCCTAACCTCATCTCATCTGGCTACTATCAGTTTGTTCTTATATCTATGAGTTTGTCCTCATTTTGTTCTGTTTGTTCCTTTGTTTTTTAAATTCCAAACATAAGTGAAATCATACAGCATTTATTTATCTTTATCTCTCTGACTTACTTCACTTAGCATAATACTCTCTAGATCTACCCATGTTGCTGCAAATGGCAAGATTTCATTCTTTTTTTATAGCTAAGTAAATCCCATTGTATATATGTACATTTTCTTCATCCATTCATCTAGGTTGCTTCCTTATCTTGGCTATTGTGAATAATGCTTCAATGACCATAGAGGTGCATAACTTTTCAAATGAGTAACTTTGATTTTTTCAGATAAATACCCAAAAGTGTGATTGCTGGATTATATGGTGGTTCTATTTTCAATTTTTTGAAGATTCTTCATCATATTTTCCATAGTGGCTGCACCGACTTAAAATCAGTTCTATTTTCTATATACAGTCATTCCCCTTCCAGCCTGCTCATTTGCCTTCTGCTGTAATTCACCTTTTCACCACTTACAGAACCAGTTTCTAAATAATCCTACATGGACTTGGCCATACCCTGAGGCAGTTAGTGTATTATTATAGGTTTAGAAATAAGTTACAGGCAAATGAGATGTCTTATCTAAAAATTAACAGCTAGTAAATAATAGAGAGGCCAAGACTGAAAACCATGTCTCCTGCTTCAACATTCTTTTTCCTTCTTATTTTTCCCTTCAGAGCTCATTGTAATATTCACTTTACTCACATGCTGAAAACCATTGTTAGTGGCAAGAAAAGTACACCATGCAATTGTCCAATTATGCTGGAACATGGCTCTGCACCTGTTGGCCAGGGAATCACTTCTAGAGCTGTGCTTTGGTGGGGGCGGGATGGGGGTTGCGGAATGTAGAATAATAAAGGCTACATAGGGAAGGGAGGGAAAACAGAGAGTTCTAGTGAAGTACAAACAGCAGCAAAAACCAAAACTATTTCATAATGTTGTCTTGGGCCAGCACTCCTGTTAACAGCCTCCATGAAGTTTAGGTCAGAGGCTGGAGTGTAAGAGCCAGAGCAGTTTCCTGTGATTGATCCTGGGAGTTGAGAAGGACAGAATATTGGAGGCAGACTGATTGCCTTTGGGAACTTGTGTTTATTCTCCAACCCAGTTCCCAGAAAAGGATTTTCTCTTGGTCACTTACACAATCCAAGTCAGTAAATAACCTTCTGGAGAGATATTTGTGTTTCAGCTGTCTTACGTTTGCTGCAAGACATAGAAATAAATATTGGGTCCCTTTTCCCAATCATTAGGGTTTTGTGTATCTTTCTGTTTACTTACACTCCCCCTCTTTCATATTGAGATTTGGCCTTAATTTTTCATTCCACTGGATTCTTTATTGTAAAAACATTTATACTTTAAGGTATGTTAGAACCTTTTTGTTGCTAACCAGAGTATAATTGAAAAGGTTGAGAAATAACTATGTCCCTAGCAGTTAAGAAATGCTTATGTTCCCTAAATTTTTACCTCTTAAATCACTTTAGTCATACAGTCCTGACCATTCTAACAGAGGGATCTGTGGCCCAAAGAGGCTGCAGAAGCCCCTCACTCATGGGAAGCCTTTCCTGGAGCTCTAAGCAAAAGACAAAACACTCAGTAGGTCTACATGCTTGGAAACTTAAAGAAAATCAAGCCAAGAGGCAGGAGAATAAGAAACAAGCTCCCAACAGAATTTAAAAGCAAACAAAAGCCCTCTCCTTTTCAATATTTTGACATGGAAAACTGAACTAATCCTAAATGTCAGAAGTTGATTTACTTTGCCTTCATGTTCATTCTCTGATGGTTCTGCCAAAAATCTCTTCCCTGAATGATCTGTCGAGGGTGTTCTCCTAGCCCATCCAGTTCTGGTCCTGGGTCTGCCTCTCAAACACTCCCTCAGGAGCGTCTCTGTAGTCCACTGGAGGAGTATTAAAAGCATCTTCCCAAGATCAGCCATGTGACTCTCTGCCTTGATTGTGCCTTCCACCTGGAAGACATTTTGACTGATCAACCCTGGTTGGTATGGCTCAGTGAATTGCATGCCAGCCTGTGAACTGAAAAGTCACTGGATCAATTCCCTGTCAGGACAGTTATCTGGGTTACAGGCCAGGTCCCATGTTGGGGCATGCAGGAGGCAATTGCACATCAATGTTTCTCTCCTTCTCTTTCTCCCTTCTCTTCTCTCACTGAAAATAAATAAATAAAATCTTTTCCAAAGAAGAAGTGCTGAGCCCTACCCAGTCAGAAGAGCAAGCCTGCCAATGCCTGTTGCCCTTCAGTAACCCCTGAGTCTCCTGATCGTTCACTGACCTGCAGTCACCCCATCAGGCACTCTTGTGTAATGCAAAAATCAGAGCTGTCAGGAAAACAATTACTTGAGTGTTTGCTGAAGACGATAGGCAGATACAGTAATGAAGAGACCATTAAGCAACTTTCCTAAAAGAGCATGATCCAGTGACCTAGTTTAGGAGTTCAGACTCAGAGCCTGGAGCTCTTTAAAGGTCTTATTTTTCACAACTCCAGTCCCTTTGGCCCTATTTCCTCCTTCCAGCAGGCTCAGCAGAGATTAAACACACCTGGTTGTCATTATTTCTTCCACCAGCATTCTTTCCGTAATTTAAAACAACCACTTCAGACTTCCCTGCCTCAGATGAAATAATGCAAAATCCATAAATATTTCCTCCTTGTTCAATGTTCCAACTCTAATAATTTTCTTTTTGTTTAATGTTTTATTTTATTTTATTGTTGTTGTATTACATCCATCCTCTTTTTTTTTTTAATTTTATCATTGTTGTATTACATCCATCCTCTTTTTACTCCCCTCTGTCCCCTTTCCCACTTACCCACTCCACCCCAAAGTCAATCCCACTTGTTGTCCATGTCCATGGTTCTTCCATGCTAGTTCCTTGACTAAACTGCTCCCCTTCTTTGCCTCCTCCTTCAGCCTTCCCCTTCCTTCCTCCCCTCTGCTGACTGAAGGTCTATTCATTGTATTCATGTATCTGGTTCTGTTTTGCTTGTTTGTTTGTTTTGTTCATTATTGTCCTATAATGGGTGAGATCATATGGTATTTGTCCTTCACTGACTGGCTTATTTCACTAAGCACAATACTTTCTAGTTCCATCCATGTTGTTGCAAAGGGTAGGAGTTTCTTCTTTCTTTCTGCTGTGTAGCATTCCACTGTGTAAAAGTACCAAAGTGTTTTGATCCAATCATCCGCTGATGGGCACTTAGGCTGTTTCCAGCACTTGGCTATTGTAAATAGTGCTGCTATGAACACAGAGGTACATAGGTTCTTATGAATTGGTGTTTCAGGATTCTTCCGGTAAGCTCCTAGTAGTGGAATTGCTGGATCAAAAGGCAGTTCCATTTTTAGTTACTTAAGGAAAATCCATACTGTTTTCCATAGTGGCTGCACCAGCCTGCATTCCCATCGACAGTGCACCAGGGTTCCCTTTGCCCCGCATTCTCACCAACACTTCTTGTTTATTGATTTATTGATGATTGCCATTCTGACAGGTATGAGGTGGTATTTTATTGTGATTTTAATTTGCAACTCTCTGATGGCTAGTGATGTTGAGCATTCTTTCATATGCCTTTGGACCCTTTGTATGTCTTCCTCAGAGAGGTGTCTGTTCAGGTCCTTTGCCCATTTTTTAATTGGGCTGTCTGTCTCCCTGGTGTTGAGTCTCATAAGTTCTTTATATATTTTGGAGATCAAAACCTTGTCTGAGGTATCATTGGCAATTATGTTTTCCCATACAGTTGGTTCCCTTTGAATTTTGCTGATATTTTCTTTAGCTGAACAGAAACTTTTCAATTTGAAATAGTCCCATTTGTTTTTTTGTTCTTTGATTTCCTTTGCCCTTGGAGAGGTATCAGTAAACATATTTTTGTGTAGGATATCTAAAATTTTACTGCCTATATTATTCTCCAGGACTTTTATGGTGGCACTGCTTATGTTTAAGTCCTTTGTCCATCTTGAGTTGATTCTGGTTTATGGTGTAAATTGGTGGTCTAGGTTTATTTTTTTTGCATGTCACTATTCAGTTCTCCCAATACCACTTGTTGAAGAGACTGTTTTTACTCCATTTTATGTTCCTTCCCCCTTTGTCAAATATTTTAGTATATGTGCTGCCGAAGCGAGCACCCCCTTTGTCAAATATTAATCGACCTTATAGTCCTCGGTTTATTTCTGAGCTTTCTATTCAGTTCCATTGATCTATTTGTCCATTCTTATGCCGGTACCAGACTGTTTTGATTATAGTAGCCTTGTAATACAGTTTAATGTCTGGTATTGTGATTCCTCCTACCTTGTTTTTTTTTTTTTTTCTCAAGATTGCTGTGTCTATTCATGGGCATTTTTGGTTCTATATAAATTTTTGAAGTATTTTTTTCTATCTCTGTGAAGTATGTCTTTGGTATTTTACTTGGGATTGCATTGAATCTATAGATTACTTTGGGTAGTATGGACATTTTAATGATGTTAATTCTTCCCATCCATGAACATGGTATATGCTTCCATTTATTTGTATCTTCCTTCATTGTTCTGTAGTTTTCTGAGTACAGGTCTTTAACCTCCTTTGTTAAGTTTATTCCTAAGTACTTTATTTTTCTTGATGCTGTGGTAAATGGGATTTGTTTTCTAGCTTCTATCTCTGATGTTTCATTATTGGTATACAAAAGTGCTTTTGATTTTTGAATATTGACTTTATATCCAGCTATTTTTCTAAATTTGCTTATTAAGCCAAGTAAGTTTTTGATGGAGTCTATCAGGTTTTGTATATATACTATCATGTCATCTGCAAATAATGACAGTTTTACTTTCTCCTTTCCAATTTGGATACCTTTGATTGCTTTTTCTTCTCTGATTGCCATGGCTAGAACTTCCAAAATGATGTTGAACAGAAGTAGAGAAAGTGGACAGCCTTGCCTTCTTCCTGATCTTAGGAGGAAAGCTTTTAGTTTTTGCCCATTGAATATGATGTTGGCTTTAACTGTCTCATATACAGCCTTTATGATGTTGAGGTATGCTCCCTCTATTCCCATTTTGCTGAGTGTTTTTTATCATAAATGGTTGCTGTACTTTATCAAATACTTTTTCAGCATCTATTGATGCAATCATATGGTTTTTGTCTTTCATTTTGTTGATGTGGTGTATTACATTTATTGATTTGCAAATGTTGTACCATCGTTGCATCCCTGGGATGAAACCCACTTGATCATGGTGTATGATCTTTTGAATGTATTGCTGGATCCAGTTGGTCAATGGTTTGTTGAGTTTCTTAGCATCTATGCTCACTGGAGATATTGGCCTATAGTTTTCTCTCTTAGTTACGTCTGACCTGGTTTTGGGATTAGAATAATATTGGCCTCATGGAAAGAGTTTGGGAGTCTTCCCTCTTATTGGATTTTTTGGAATAGGTTGAGAAGGATATGAGTTAGTTCTTCTCCAAATGTTTTGTAGAATTCACCTGTGTAACCATCTGGTCTGGGGCTCTTGTACCTTGGGAGATTTTTATTTCTTCAATTTCACTAGTTATTGGTCTATTCAGGATTTCTGCTTCTTCTGGATTCAGTTTTGGTAGATTATGCATTTCCAGAAATGTGTCCATTTCACCCAGGTTGTCATATTTCTTATCATATAGTTGTTTGTAGTAATTTCTTACAATCCTTTGCATTTCTGAAGTATCAGTTGTGATTTCTCCTCTGTCATTTCTGATTTTGTTTATTTGGGTCCTCTCTCTTTTTCTTGATGAGTCTGGTTAAAGTTTGTCAATTTTTATTTTTTTAAAGAACCAGCTCCTAGACTTGTTGATTCTTCGAATTGTAGTTTTAGTCTCTAAGTTATTTAATTCTGCTCTGATCTTGATGATTTCCTCCCTTCTATTTGCTCCGGGCTTTGTTTGTTGTTGTTCCTCTAGTTCTTGCAGCTTTATGGTTAGGTTGTTTGTATAAGCTTCTTCTATCTTTTTTAGGTAGGCCTGAATTGCTATGAATTTCCCTGTGAGGACTGCCTTTGCTGTGTCCCATAGGTTTTGGGCTGTTTCTAATCATTTTCAATGTATCTAATTTGGGGCTTGACTTAAAATTCAATGTCTTTCTTCAGGGACAAATATTCAAATTAGGTAATGTTATTATTTTTATTTAGGTTTACCAAATAATATATGCATATGTATGAAATGTAAAAGGTACATAAGGAAACACGGTGCAAAGACAGTTTTTTTTTCCTACCTCTGTTCCTCAGCAACCCAGCTCCCTGACCCAAAACCAGTTACTCTTACTGGTTTCTGAGGATCCTAGCAGAAATAGTCAATGCATTTAAACACTTATATGATTCCATATATTCCCCACACATAAGTAGTAGCAAACATTGTTCTGTAATTATTTCACTAAATAATTTTTGTAATCCTCACTTGAGGTTATTATACATTTTTTTTTCTTGATTTCAAAGAGAGAGGAAGAGGGGAGAGAGAAAAAGAGGGAGAAACATCAATATGAAAGGGAAGCATCAATCAGCTGCTTTTTTTAAAAAAGATTTTATTTATTATTTTCAGAGACAAGGGAAGGCAGAGAGGCAGAGAGGGCAGAAACATCAATGTATGGTTGCTTTTCACCTGCCTCCAGCCACAGACCTGGCTGGAGACCTGGCTTGCAAACTAGTTTGGTGCCCTGGTTGGGGAATCAAACCAGTGATCTTTGGGTTCGCAGGCTGATGCCTTATCCACTGTGCCACCAGCCAGAGCTCAATCAGTTGCTTTTCAAATACGCCCTAGCTGGGAATCAACACACAACTTTTTGGTATATAGGATGACACTCCAACCAACTGACCACTTAACAAATTTTTGAGAGATCTTACCAAGTACAAGCCCTGGCTGGTAGCTCAGTGGATAGGCACCAGACTGTGAATCCAAAGGTCACTGGTTCGATTCCCAGTCAGGACATATAATCAGATTGCAAACCAGGTCTCCAGCCAGGTCCTTAGCTGGAGGCAGATGAAAGGCAATCATACATTAATGTTTCTCACCCTTTCTTCCTCCCTCCCTGCCCTTCTCTCTAAAAATAATGAATAAAATCTTTTTAAAAAAGAATTCCTGACATTGAACTCTGCTCAAATCCGCAAAATAAGCCTATGAAACCAATTAGCTGTAGTGTTCGGGGGAAGAACACCTCTGAAAATGATTTCTGCTATGAAAATTGTATTAGATTTAGATTTTCTGGCTCTTGTTGTGTTTTTATGATTAATGTTTTATAGCATTCACGTTCTCAAACTTATTTATATTGAGTTCAGCAAGATAGTTTCTTTTGATTATTTATGATAATTTACATTTCCTGAAGACCTATGGCAGTTTCCCTGATAATCTCTCATCTTCTGAATTCATGAGTTTTCCTTGTTACATGATTAAGTTAGCCAATCATATAGTTATGTAGTCTTTTTAAAGACCTAAGTTTGGGATTTATATATTAGGGCTATTGTTTTTTGTTTGCTATTTTTCTGCTTATTTTTGTGTTTATCCCATGGTTTACTTATTTCTGTATCACTTATATTTATTTATTTTCTTATTTTTCTAATTTACTGAATAGATGTTTCATTATTTCTTGGTTATAAGAATTAGGAACTAAAAGTATTATTTTAGCTGAATTTTGTAAGTGCTGATATGTAATTTTTATTATTGTTATTTTCTAGGATTCTATCACTTGAATTCTATTGTTTCTTAAACTCAAGACTTCTGTGAGAAAGTTTAGTTTGTCACCTCCATGTTGTCAATTTTGTTTCTTTGTATCTTTTCTAGTTTTCTTATTCATTGCTGGTTTTAGTGTACTATGATCATGACTGGCTGTATCATATCTACTTTTTGAAATTATCATGGCTTTACTAATGGCCTAGTAGTTATGGTCAATTATTTTTAATAATGTTCCTTAGGTACTTGAAAAAGAGATGCTTTCCTTATTTCAAGGAGAAAATTACAGAGATAACAATAAATGGCCTCATCTCATTTAGTTAGGCCTTCCTGTTCCACAACCTAATTTTTGATCAATTGAATAGTCATTGGCTAAATAGTGGTTTAAAATAATTGATAAAGTCTATTTTTTATTTCTTATGGAATTTTCTATGTGAATATTGATGTACATTGTTTGATATATTGATAATTGTTGGGTTCTTCTTTTAGATTGGGCATTTTATTATTAAAAGATATCATTGTTTCACTTAATGCTTTTGTATGTGAAAATACTTGGTCTGCTATTATGCTTACAGCTCCTGCTTTCCTGTTTTTAATTTTGTGGTATACCTTTAACACCTCATTTATTATCAACATTATTGAGTTCCTTTATTTTAAATACTTCTCAAGCATACTGTGACAAGTTGGATTTTACATTGTGATCATGCTGAGTTATTTGCTTTTAATAGGTGAACTTGTATCATTCTCCTTTACAGAAATTAGAACATGTAAGACAGATTTCCAGTTAATTTCTTAAAGTTTCTGTAAAAAATGTTCAAACTTTTATAATGCAGAACGTATGACAAGTCAGTTTTCAAATTTTTATCCAAGAGTAGTGAAGAACAATATTGATATATCTGAGTACAAGAACTTTGCATCATATTCCTGTTCAGCTTCTCATATTTATTATCTCACACAGTTTCTGTGAATCAGGAACTTAGAAGAAAATTAGCTGGGTTGTCCTGGCTCATGAGATTATGCTCAAGATATCAGCTGGAGCTGCAGACATCTGAAGATTTGACTAGGGGTTGAAGATTTGCTTCCAATGGCTCCCTTGCATAGATGTGAGTTGATAATGACCATTGGAAGGATGTCTGTGTTCCTTGCCATGTGAACTTCTTCATAGGGCCACTTAAGTGTCCTTATTCCAAGACACTGACTTCCCCCAGGACAAGTGGTTCAAGAGAGAGCCCATTGGAAGCTACCATGTCTGTTATGAGCTAGCCTTGAGAGTCTCACACACCATCTTTCTGCACCATCCTCAGGTCAGCCTGTTTTGCATGGGAGGGGACAATGCAAGGTCATGATAACAGAAATGCAATCATCTTCAAAGCTTCCCTTATAGTGCTCCCTGTAGCCCTTCATAATTAACATCTCTCGCATGTGAAAAATGCATTTACCTCTTCTCAAAATACCACTCAGGTCTTGTCTCTTTACAACATCTACTCAAAGTCCAGGCAGGATCTTGCCATCAAAATCAGATGTAGGTGTAGTTGTGCTTACTTGAGTACAGGTCCTAGAGTACAGTCCCTGGTCATCTGAAGACCCATGAACTAAAGAGACATACCCAACATACAATGGTGGGACAGATATACGTTATCTACCATAGACAGTCCCATTTGGAAATAGGGTAAAAGTAATCATTCCCACACCAATTCTGAAATTTTCTTGAGTAGAAAGTTTCTCAGCTCAGTCTTACTGCTTTCCTAGAATAACTCTCCATGGCTCTTGGCTCTGCCTTCTAAGCTACTGAGGCCATCCTCTGGGTTATACTACCTTTCCTGTCAAAGGTAGCTTCTGTTTGCAGCTAAACAGTCTCTGCTTGCTTCCTGCCTGTGAGACCATGGGCCCAGAGCTACATTTCTTTTTCTTTTGTTTTTGTCCCTTTTGGTCCAACTCAGCGTAATTTCTCCCAGTATAACTTTCTTTTTTTCATTCCATTAGACAGAAGATACAACACACAGCATTTTCTTTATGATAAGCCCTTCTTCACTTTATTTTCAGCTAAGACTATTGAGAGAGAGCGCCCTGAAGTCACAGTAAAGGGGAAGAAGAAATATGAATGATACGATGAACGTGGAATTAATGTAATTTAATTAGATGAGGATGAAGGAGGCAGAATAAGGAAATATCCAGAAGACAATCAGGTTTCTAGCTGAGTGAATGGCTGGCTTTATTGCTATTCACTGAAGTGTCAAACACAGGAGGAATTGCAGAAAAGCATTCCAAGAAAGGATAACATATTTATTTGTTTATCATGTTTAGTTTTATATACTTGTGGAACATCTAATGTACAGTTGTATGGACTTGCGTATACACACACACACACACACACACACACACACACACACATATCCCTATAGCCCAGAAAAGGCCACTGGCGTATAGGTAAGGATTTCTGGTGAAGTTAGCATATATGTGTTAGGCAAAGACATGAGAATTGACAAGATTACCTGTGAACTGCATAAAAATTAGAAAAGTGAAGGATCAAGAACAGATTCCTGGAATTACTAACACAAGGTAGGTACTTGATCAATTTATTGTCAATAAATGAATTTTAACTTGTATAATTTGCTTGACCAATTTGGAATGTAAACACAATCACATTTCACGCCTCCCCCCACCCCGACCCAACTAATTCTTGAGTTTTTACATGTTCTTATTAGCAGCAAGTCTAATATAATACCTACTTTAGAAGACTCCTCCTGCCATCTGAATTTGGGTATAAATCTTCATCAGTTTCCTCCCAGAAGACTTTTGGGCCCCACTAGTACCAATGTCTAATTAGTTGCCCAAACCAAACGCAAATATCCAGGTGTCATTCTTAATTTCTCTTTAAGAGAAATTTCTCTTTGCCCCTTATTCCCTACATATATCCAATCCATCAGCAAGTCCTATTAATTCTACCTCCAAAATGTATCTTAAATGTTTTCACTCACTTTTCCATCACCACCACTACCAAGACACTATCAGCCTTTGCCTGGGCAATTGCAATGGCTGATACATTTCCTTTTACTCTTGTCCATATAAAAGTAATTTTCTCTGTAACAGCCAAAATTATCTTTTTTAAATTGACCTTAGGCAGAGAGAGAAAGGGAGATAGACAGATGGACAGACACCAATTCTTTGTTCCACTTGTTTATGCATTTATTGGTTGCCTCTTGTATGTGCTCTGGCTGGGAATAGAACTTGCAAGCTTGAAGTATCAGGTCAACACTAACCAACTGAGCTACCCAACCAGGGTCCAAAATTATCTTTTAAGAAAGGTAAATTTTACCAAGTTATTCTTCTGTTTAAATGCCTCCAGTGCTTCCCGTTGTATTTTGAATACAATCTAATGTTTTTGCCATGTGCTATAAGACTTTTGTAATCATTCCTCTATTTATTTCTCTTTCCTAATCTCCTGCCTCCTAAGACCACTGAACTGGTCTAACCCGACCCCATTCCCCAGCTCCAGACTTCTGGAAAACATCATTCGTAATAGGATATTTGCACCAGCAGCCTCCACTCCCTACCTAGAAGGCTATTCTTCTTACTCTGTCCATGACTTGCCCTCTCCTGTTATTACATTTTAGTTGAAATGTCACCTCCTCATAGAGGCCTTCATTTACTACCTAAACAAAAATATTTCCATGAATCATAGCACTCAGCACTCCACACTATTATCTATCTATGATTGAAGATGAAATACACCAAGCAATGTAGATGATTTTATTCAGACTATTACAATAGAAAAAAAAAGTTCATTAATGGGGAATGTCTCAAAGGAAAAGAAGAGGGTCTGAGGTTTTATAGGAGTAGGTAAATAGTCTACAGCAAGTCCTGAGGGAGCAGTGAAGAAGAACAGGGAGAATATGCAAGAGAGAACAGGGTAGGTCTTTGTGACTGTCCACAGATAAAGTTCAGTTTCTCTCTCTCTCTCCCCTTCTCCTTCTCCCTCTCCCTCTCCTTCTCCCTCTCCCTCTCCTTCTCCCTCTTAAAGAAATGTATAGATATTTGATAGCTTAGCAATGGTGCCCTAAGCAAAACACAGGTTGGGACTGACATTAGCCTACACAGGTTGGGGCTGACCACCTGGGAAACCCCAGGGCCAGTGCACCCATTAGACAGTTACAGACCATGTCAGAGCACCACCACCCTGTCCAAACATAGCTGATAGTCCATGAGGGTGGAAATTGGTGGTCAGTGGTCACAGCCAGTCTTTGCTGCTTACTGGCCTGGGTAAATCCCATTGATCTGCTAACAGCAACCAAGGCTCAACAAGAAGAGGGTGTACTCAGCCCACACAAAGGATGCACCTCAAGGACCCAGGTTGGGTGATAGGGGATGCTGTGCCACTGGACCCTACAGAACACCTACTACAGTAGGTCATACTACCAAGACATGGAGTCAAAGCAGCTCTACCCAGTGCACAGGGACAAACACAGGAAGGTTGCCAAATTGAGGAGGCAAATAAATATGGCCCAAATGATAGAACAGAAACCCTAGAAAAAGACCTAAATGAAATGCAGATAGCCAACCTATCGAATGCAGAATTCAAAATACTGGTGATAAGGATGCTTAGAGAAATAATTGAGTGTGGCCACAAAATAAAAGAAGAGGTGAAGGTTATGCAAAGTGAAATAAAGAAAAATATACAGAGAACCAAAAGTGATGGTAAGGAAGCCAGGATTCAAATCAATGATTTGGAATAAAAGGAAGAAATAAACACTCACTGGGAACAAAAGGAAGAAATGAGAATTGGAAAAATGAGGACTAGATTAGGAACTCTGGGACAACTTTAAATGTGCCAACATTCAAATCATAGGAGTGCCAGAAGGAGAAGAGGAAGAGCAAGAAATTGAAAAATTGTGTGAAAAAGTAATTAAGGAAAAGTTTCCAAATTTAGCAAAGGAAATAGACATATAAGTCCAGGAAGCACAGGGTCCCAAACAAGTTGGACCCAAAGAAAACCACACTGAGACACATCAAAATTAAAATGCTAAAGGTAGTGGGTGGGAGGGGGGACAGAGGGGAGCAAAAAGGGGATGGATGTAATATAACAACAATAAAAAAAAAAATTAAATGCTAAAGGTAAAAGATAAAAAGGGAATCTTAAAAGCATCAAGAGAAAAGAAGAGAGTTACCAGAAAGGAATTCCAATAAGAATATCAGCTGATTTCTCAAAAGAAACTTTGCTGGCAAGAAGAATGATGAAAAGCAAGTGCCTACAACCAAGATTACTCTATCCATCCAGCAAAGTCATCATTTAGAATGGAAGGACAGATAAAATGCTTCCCAGGCAAGGTAAAGCTAAAGGAGTTCATCATTACTAAGCCATTATTACATGAAATGTTAAAGAGACTTATTGAAGAAAATGAGTTCAAAACTATGAACATTAAAATGACAACACTCACAACTATCAACAACTGAATATTAAAAAATCAAAAACAAAAACTAAGCAAACAACTGGAAACTGGAGAGAATCATACATATGGGGATTATTCTGAGGGTTATTGGTGGGGAGGGAGAAGGGGGAGGGAGGGGGAAATGGTGCAGGGATCAAGAAACATAATCGGTAGGAACAAAATAGGGCAATAGAAAATGAAAACTTAAAGATTAGTTTATATGGGCTCCATTTTCAAGATAACAATGTTAAGAACTCTGCAGAGACCCTTATCAATGAAATAAGCAAAGCTAAAAAAATTAGAAAATTAAAATAAAAAACACTAGTCTCTGATAATTGTTCTAGGAGCATACAGCAAATAAACATTCTTAATTTTCTAAATAAGAACAGTGAGAGACTGTGGCATTTGAACCATGATCCATAGCTTCTATCCACCCATCAAGCTCATCTACATTACAGATAAATGTGGCAAAGGGGATGAGGTTCCCTTTTCCTTCAGCTTTCAATCAAGTTTTACCATATCTCACCAGGAGGCATAAGCCACCCAGTCCAAATACAAGTTAAAGAGGCTAAATTCCTATTAAGTATCAGCTAATGGTTGGGGGGGCTTCCTCTTCCACCCAGTCCCTACGCATAGAACAAAAGCTCTGCTCCATGTGCAGCAAGTTCAGAATACTCAAGTTACTATGGCTCTCACCCCAACTCACTCTACAAAACAAAAAAATAATAAAAATAAAACTTTCAATTGTTTCAGTAGGATTAGATAATATGTTCAAGAAGCCACTTTTTTGGCTTAAAATCAATTTTAAAAATGCTATATTGGGTATCTTCTTATTAGTTAATTGGAATTATTTCTTACATGCATGTTATAGGTCTTTGGATTAATATGTCATCCTGAAAATGTTCATTGATAGATCTAAAAATTAATCAAACTCCGAATTTTGAAGGAAATAGTGGAGACATAAGTCCAAAAGAAATGCCTTCAAAGGACTCAAAAATAACAGAAAGTCAGCCATGTATAACCATATAAAATCACAGAGTATCAGAACTGCTGGGGACCGCAACCATTCCAAACCCCTAATTTTACCAATGAGGAAACTGAGGCCCAGAGGAAATGAGATGACTTGTCCAAGAGCACACAGGATGGAGAGGAATCTAGGATAGTCTCCTGATTTTTAGTTCAATATATTATCTCTCCACTCATTTAAACATAGAAAAATTTCAAAAAATATTTTATATGTTGTTTATTTCTTCTAAAATAAATGAAATCAGCCCTGGCTGGTGGCACAGTGGATAAGTCGCCAGCCTGCAAACCCAAAGGTTGCTGGTTTGATTCCCCAGCCAGGGCACATAACCAGGTTGCAAGCCAGGTCTCCAGCCAGTTCTATAGCTGGAGGCAGGTGAAAGGCAACTATACATTGATGTCTCTCCCTCTCTGCCTCTCTCCCTTCCCTTCTCTCTATAAATAATAAATAAAATCTGTTTTAAAAAATGAAGTCAAATTATATTCATTTCAAGCAAAAAAAAAAACTGTGGGTTAATTCTATCTGACTCTTCCTATACATTTTTAAATGCATACAGATGAATGCAAGATAGTTGAAATAAAGCTTCTTTAAACTTTGATGTTCCATTACTAATTTGCAGACTCCTGCCTATTGCAAATTCCTCCCTAGACAAGTCATTCGGAGAGCCCAGGGCCCTGATCAAGGTTTGGCCTTGCTGACACCTCTATTTTAAATAAGCAGGAGTCCTGCTTTTCAAAAATCCTTAAGGGCTTCAACTAGGGACTAATATGAATGCTTTAAATTAGTGTATCAGTTTATTTTTGGAAAATTGATCTGAAGAAGTTTCAATATGGTACTTCAAAATAGTTTAAACAACTTCCCTGCAATGTTAATTAAAGTGCTAAAAAAATCTTTAGATATTTAAATCACATACCTCAACCCATATCACACCTGCCTGGTGGGTAACAAAATCTCAAAACTTTTAAATTCATGTACTTCTATAGTCTTTTCAATATGTGGTCTACATTATACCTGGCCTTTTTTAAGAAGCAAAATCTAATATGCCAAGTATTGCATATGCTGCTCTTGACATTTAATAAATATCAAAGAGATAAGATTGTTTATCACTAAAAGAATAATTTGGATTATAAGCTTTTATAGGATAGTTCTTTTCCTAAAACAAACTCCTAAAAGTCCAAGATCCTGTAAGAAAGCTCGTTCTTAAAACTCTTAAGAAAACCAGAAATATAAATGTTAGTGTAAACAGTTGGATACATTAAAACTCTTCATCATAAAAAAAAATATTTTTATAAAAAGCATGGTTCAAACAATTCATATTTCTCAAGCATTTAGTATCTACTAATTACTGCCTACACTAGGCAAAGAGAGAAGCTGAGTCAGGTATGACTGAAACAGAGTTCCTAACTTTAAGAAGCTTAAAATGCCCATGAAGAGGTAAAACATATAAAGAAATATATGGGTTGGGAGGGGGACAGAGGGGAGCAAAAAGGGGAGGGATGTAATACAACAACAATAAAATTTTTTAAAAAAGAAATATATGTGCATAGTAATTGTGCTATATCAAAGTCCACGTAAAACACAAGAATATACACCTGGGTGGTTTTGGTTTTTTGTTTTGGCTTAAGATCACTATCATTTGATTTCATTTTTTGAGAATAAATAAACTTATATTTTTTGACTTTTTTCTATGGTTAAATAACAGGAATGCAGAAGCAAACAAAACTAAAATCCTATCTTAAGGAAATTGCATCCTATTTGAAGAGACAAATTACATACAAATAAACCATCTATTCCACATCTATGTTTGTATTTACCTATATGTGTATATAGTGTGAGGTTCAGAGTAAGAAGAGAGAATGACACTAGCCTCTTCTGATACTGTGATATTTGAGACTCAACAGAGGTAAGGAAATGAGCCAAGAGGAATATAGCTGCGGGAGAAGACCATTCCAGGCAGGTGAGAAACAAGTTCCAGGAACATTTCAGTGCGGCTAGAACTTGGTGTTCCAGGAAGCGGGGAGGGTGGGTCGGTCACGAGAAGGTTGATTAAGAGATGTGGCTGGAAAGGTAACAGGTCAGATCATCACTCCCCAATGCCAAAGGCCTTGAAGGTCATTGAAAGGACCCTGGAGTTTGCTCTAAGGGAGGGGGGGCACCAAAGAGCTTTGACTAATGCAGGGGGACTTGCTCTGACTTGGGTTCTAGAAGGACCATGCTGATTGCTGTGGAGAGAAGTGCACAGAAAAGGAGCTCCATCACAGAATGCACTAGTTTCCTAGGGCTGTGCAGCCAATTATCAGGCAAAAATACTATGCTGCTTAATACAATGAAACTTACTCTCATAGATCTGGAGGATAGAAGCCTGAAATCAAGGTGACTGTAAGGTTGGTTCCTTCCAGAGTCTCTGAGGAACAACCCATTTCATATCTTAATTTAAGCTTCTAGTGGCAGCCAGCAATCCCTGGTGTTCCTTGGACTATAGACATACCACTCACTCTATCTGCCTTCCTCTTCACATAGCCCTTCTCTCTGTGTCTGTGTTCATTTCTACTTTTCTTTCTCTTATCAGGAGGCCCCTCTTTAGATTCAGGGCCCAGGAAAAACTCATATCAAGCTCTTTAACGTGATTACATTGGCAAAGACCTTTCCTCCAAATAAGGTCACAGGCTGAGGTTCTGGGTGAACATGTAAATATTGGGGGAGCCATTATTCAATCCAGTACAGGGGTGTTTGAGTAATTCACACCAAGGGCATTAGAGTTACATGGAGAGAAGACAAAGAAGAGGCATGTCTTTTTTTTTTTTTTTTTTTCCTTTTACTTTGAGTCCTCAGGCCCCAGAACAATGCCTGGCACATATGTGGTGCTCCATAAATGTTTGCAAAAATAATCTGGGTTATATCCTCCACACATTAGAAGGCCAAGGTATGGAGGTTCAGGAAACCCCCCTGCTCAGGGAGGTATGGCAGCCTAACTCTAACCCTCCACCCAGCCCCCAGGAATCCCTCAATGAGATCTCCTGTCCCTTCTCTAACCTCATACTATCCTAGTCATCTATTCTCAAGTGAGCTGTTTCTGTGTTAAATTCTCTGCAGGAGCCCTTTATCCCAGGCCTCTGATCACATTACCAACTCCTGGCATAGAGCCAGCTGCATTTCCTATCCTTGTGTTTGGCAAAACAAAAACAGTTAACATCCTGTGGCTATAATCCCTCCACGCTTAGATTGAGTAACTGTTGATTGATTGACTGACCCAGAACAGCCTAGGAAACTAGAGATCTTTGACTTTCCTAACTGCCCCTGTAACTATAGGGTGGGAGTAGGGGTGGGAAAGGGGGTGGGGGTAGGAGAGGGTGCTTGTCTACCTATCATAAATAGCTGTGTCTAAGAATATGACTCTAATTATCATCTGTGCTGAAGGACCTGTTCCTCTCATTGCAGCTGCTCTGAGTTGGGGAAGAAGTCCCCTCCAACAGGAACCTATGTTGTTGTTTTTCTGTTTTTGTTTTTGTTTTTTTAGTTGGGACATATTTTTTTTCTTTTTTAATTTTATTGTTGTTGTATGACACCCATCGCCCCTTTGCTCCCCTCTGTCCCCCTCCCCACCCACCCATTCCCCCCAAAGTCAATCCCACCTGTTGTCCATGTCCATGGTTCCTTTATACTAGGTTCTTGTTTAAGCTGCTCCCCTTCCTTGCCTCTTCTTCCCCCCTCCCCCCAATCCCCTTCCCCCTGACCACTGAAGGCCTATTCACTGTATTCATACATTTGGTTCTGTTTTGCTTGTTGTTAGTTTTGCTCATTATTGTCCCATTATGGGTGAGATCATATGATATTTGTCCTTCACTGACTGGCTTATTTCACTAAGCATAATACTCTCCAGTTCCATCCATGTTGTTGCAAAGGGTAGGAGTTCCTTCTTTTTTTCTGGTGTATGGTATTCCATTGTGTAAATGTACCAAAGTTTTTGATCCAATCATGCACTGATGGGCACTTAGGCTGTTTCCAGCACTTGGCTATTGTAAATAGTGCTGCTATGAACATAGGTGTACATAGGTTCTTATGAATTGGTGTTTTAGGATTCTTTGGGTATAGTCCAAGTAGTGGAATCACTGGATCAAAAGGCAGTTCCATTTTTAGTTTTTTAAGGAAACCCCATACTGTTTTCCACAGTGGCTGCACCAGCCTGCATTCCCACCAACAGTGCACGAGGAGGAACCTATGTTTTTGATTCATGTCACCATTCCTGGAGGTCCTTCTTAGGACAATGATTCTCAGGCTTGGCCGCACATAGGGCTCACCTGGAGGAATTTTAACAAATATGGATTCTGGGGTCCCATTCTTAAGGATTTTGAGCTAGTTTATTTTGGGTGTGGCTGGGCACTTGCATTTGTCAAATCTCCCCAGAGGATTCTAATATGCAGTCAATTTTAAAAAGTATTATCTTTGTAAAGGCTTCAGCTGACGATCAGTTATTGATTTTGGTGGGGTCTCTTGTCTTTTTTGTGTGTGGAAAAAATAAAAGGATTAGTGAGATAATTCTAAGGGGAAATTCCCAAGACTAAACCCACTGTGTTGCTTCAGAGCCAGCTGGAGTCACATGCAAATCACAGTCAGGGATTAGAAGAAGGAATTTGCCCTGAAGTAACCCTTCCCTGCCCACCCTCTTCAACTTGGAATTTTATTGTTTTAACTCTATTCTTCGTGTCCAGTTGACAATAAGTGACTGATACGGTTTCAGGAGAGACAGCCAATGCAAGAGTTAAAACAGCACAACACTACTTTCCCTTCACAAACCTTAGAGAGTTCTTTTTGATCAATGTTTCTGAGGTCAGGGAGTAGCTGGCTCTTCTGACTGCGGTCATTTCTATTTTTCCTCAAATACTGCATGGGAGTGTTTTCCAGTGAGGCACCAGGCACTTTGGTGCATTAGCACATCTCCAGCCTGTTGGGAAGGGAAAGCAGCCAGAGGGAAGCCTGGCCAGAGTCCTCCTGGGGAATATGAAGATCCAGACCTGGTATGGGGAGGCTAACGTTAGCATTTCAAGATTCCCAGGGATGACAAAACAACCCTATCAGCTGCTGCTGCTCTGCTCTTAACTTGCTTAGATACAATTACACAGCAATTAACTAAGCAAGAAATACTTTAGCAATGTTTAAATTGGTCTGGATAATTTTAATTATTCAAGAAGAGGCAAGGAAGGGGAGCAGTTTAGACAAGAACCTAGTATAAAGGAACCATAGACATGGACAACAGGTGGGATTGACTTTGAGGGGAATTGGGTGGTTGGGGAGGACAGAGGGGAGCAAAAAGGGGATGGATGTAATACAACAACAATAAAATTAAATTAAAAGAAAAAGAAATCATTCAGCATCCATTTCCACTCTCCCTCCTTCTGTCTTTCTCAGTGTCCCTTGCCCCCCTTCTCTCTTTCTATCTCTCACATGCTCTTTCTCTCTCAATCCCTCTCCTCTCCCTTCTGTCTTTATCTCTCCCCACCTCTCCTCTCCCCATGCTGTCCTTCCCCCTTCCCTCTTCTACTTTCTTCTCTCTTTCCATGACTCCTAGCAGCTCTGCTAGGCACAAGAAGGCCTCACTGACCTCTGATTGGGGAACACTGTGCCTTTGAAAGTTTTTTAAAAGAATCACTGAAACAGGACAGCTTAAAACTGGTTCTGCTCCCTTAAAGCAAATCAGTAATTCATACGATCCTTGAGCTAGCTTACAGAGACAGTACTGGGCACATGCCATCCCTGTCTCCAGCTGCACCTGAAATCAAAGACTTGGCCCTCCCCAGAGAGCCAAAGGACTAAGATATGAATAGAACTTAAACACCAGAACCCTTTGGAAATGAAGGGTCTCCTCTAGTCCAGGAAGAGCTGGTGCTGAAACTCCTTACCATAAATGGCTAAGTTCCACCCTGGCTGGCATGGCTCAGTGGACGGAGTACCAGTCTGTGAACCAAAAGGTTGCCTGTTCAATTTCCCAGTCAGGGCACATTCCTGGGTTTCGAGCCAAGCTCCCCAGTTGGGGGTGTATGAGAGGCAACTGATTGATATATCTCACACACTGATGTTTTTCACCCTCTCTTTTTCCCTTCCTTCCTCTCTCTCTCTAAAAATAAATAATAAAAATCTTTTTTATAAAAGCTAAGTTCCAAGCTACCCCAATTAAAACTTGCCCTGCTAGCACTTCCCCCTAACTGCTAAAGACCCTCTAATACTAAATCCTCAGGGAGTTCAGACTTAGTGAGAACTTTCCATCCTCCCCAAAGAATGACGAGGCAATTTGCACAACAAAATCCTTGCCAGACCTCAGAGAACCTTTCTAGTTGCTAGATAGGATGTTGTCTAATTCACAAATCTCTCTTTTAAAACATTTTATTTATTTATTTTTAGAGAGAGGGCAAGGGAGAGAGAAAGAGGGGGAGAGAAACACCGATCAGTTGTCTCTCGCGTGTGCCCCAACCCCAGATGAACCTGCAACCCTGACATGTTCCCTTACTGGAAATCAAACCAGCAACATTTCCTTATGTAGAAATGTTACAGAGTGGAAGAAGGCCATCCCCAAAATTCCCCACAGCCCGTGGTTTGGGGAATGGGGGATGAGACTCAATGGAACACAGCCATTTTCCTCCAGGCACCAAGAAAATAGGAGAGGTTTTAACCATAGGATAGTGACAGAAAAGCTTATGGGGCTGCTCAAGATTCTGCCAGTGGCCAGGATTGGCCACCATGTCCAATGCATCAAAGGGCTCAGGGACTTAAAAATAAGGCAGAAGCCATTAAGTAGGAGAGAACACATGGGTTGAGAAGAGGAGGGGAGGGGAGCAGACTGTTTGAAAGAGAGCAGAAATACCCCATCAGCCGGCCATGGAGTTGGGTGTGTAAGAAAGTGCCACGCAGTTCTGAATTAAAAGCTGGAAAACACCATGACACAGGGAAGAATCTCCCCAGTCAAGTACGGATGAATGGGAGCTGCCAATAAAGTTGACCTGTGCCTGGGAAATAAAAAAATACAGACTCCTATTTTCCTAGAAAAAGATGGTACCTCTGATTTCTCTGTTCTAAAACTGGACTGATTTTTCAGGGCTGGGTGTTTTAAAGGGAGTAGGGCCCTGGCTAGTGGCACAGTGGATAACGTGCCAGTCTGCGAACCCAAAGGTCATTGGTTCAATTCCCAGCCAGGGCACATGACCAGGTTGCAAGCCAGGTCTCCAGCAAGGTCCGTAGCTGGAGGCAGGGAAAGGCAACCATACATTGATGCCTCTCTCCCTCTCTGCCTCTCTCCCGTACCCTTTCTCTAAAAATAATTTTTAAAAATTTTTTTTAAAAAAAGGGAGTGGGACTTAATGGCAGAATTCTGCCATTTGTCTAAATCTGTATAACTCTAAATAAACAATTCCTTTCCTTTTCACCAAACTCCGGTACTGAGTTAATGCTTTAGTGACGGGCAGACAAGCCCTTCAGAACTGAACAGCCTGTGGGTCTGTTTCAGGAAGCCACACAACCGAGTCACACTGGTCAGGGCGTAAATTTCTTAATAAAGCCAATTCGATCTTTAAATTTTTTTGGTTGAATTTTGTCCTTTAATAAGCTAAAGAATATGCAGGGGAAACATCTTGTTTGAGCCTCCAGAAAATAAAGCTTTCTTGGACCCCCAACCCTACCCCACCACCACCACCACCACTACCAAGGGCATTTCCTGCAGAGTTCAGCTGCTGTGGAGACAGATTGCTAATATTCATTAGACTCAAAAACCTCAATAGAACATTCCACACCTTACTGGTGAAACCCTAAGCCATTCCTCCCCATTTGTAAAGTTTGGTCTATAAACCTTTCATCTCTGGCTATTGATTGAATACTCCTGCTACTAGCTGTATGCATAAATAAACCTCTTCTTTTCTTTTGTTAATTTCTCTATATCCTCATTTAACTTTGCAGGCTCCCACAACTGTACTCTAAAGTATTTTCCTTCTAACACCTTCTTCACAGCTGAAGAATACCAAGGGTGGTCTAACTGGATACCCCTCCCCTATCAATCATGGGTAGTCCCTCTTAGGGACTCAGCCTCACCCCAGTCTTCCAGGTGTTGCCTGTCCTCTGGATCCCAGCTTTGTCTTCCCATCAACTCCTAGCCTAGGCTGTCCTCCCTAAGCCTCTGCTAAGGGTCATGTCACCTTAGAGAACCCAAATTAGACACAGAATCTCTTAGTAGTTATCTTCCATGTTCCTACCTGAGGCCTACAGAATTGTGAATCCTTCCCATACAAGAGCGTAACTACAGTTGATGTAGAAGCTCTAGTGCTAGTCCTGTGTGTGATTAAGAAACCACAGCCCCACTATGTCTGTTGGAGATGCCACCCCAGAATATGCCACTTTGGCCTAAGGATTATTTTGAGCAGAAAGCAATAGATGCAGGAAGAGCTCTCTGCTCTCCCTTCACCCACCTAAAAGCAGAGTATTGCAACTGCAGGACCAGCCCAACATGGTCCTAGCCAGCTTCTAACAAGATACTGAGTTGTCTTTCAAAGTTGACAGACAGAAAATGCAACTGAAATATGTGCAGAGGAGAGAACTTTGACCTCCATCTGCAGGAGGATCCAAAGTCTTGCCCCTGCCATGGAAGCAGGAAACCAGGATACCGGAATTCCTCCAGGAATGACGGGTCACCTGTGCAGAAACATTCAATGCTGAAGTCTTTTATCATATCTTACCATGAACAGCCAGGTTCCAAAGCTCTCCAGTCAAAACCCACAGGCCACCAGCCTGCAAACCCAAAGGTCGCTGGTTCAATTCCCAGCCAGGGCACATAACCAGGTTGCAAACCAGGTCTCCAGCCAACTCTGTACTGGAGGCAGGTGAAAGGCAACATTGATGTCTCTCTCCTTCTTTGCCTTCTCCTCTCTCTAAAAATAATAAACAAAATCTTTAAATTAAAAAAAAAAGACCCCACAGACCAGCACTTCCTTATAACAGCCTATTCCCACGAACCCCTAACCCTCAATCTTTGCATCAGAGAACTCAGGTTTTAAGTGATAGCTTCCTATTCTCCTTGCTTGACACCCTGAAAATTAAATGGCTATTTCTCCATTGCAATTTTTTTTTAAGATTTTATTTCATTATTTTTAGAAAGAGGGGAAGGGAGAGAGGCAAAGAGGGAGAGAGACATCAAGGTATGGTTGCTTTACACCTGCCTCCAGCCACAGACCTGACTGGAGACCTGGTTTGCAACCTGGTTATGTGCCCTGGCTGGGGAATCGAACCTGCAACCTTTGGGTTCGCAGGCTGGAGCCTTATCCACTGTGCTACCAGCCAGGGTCTCCATTGCAAATCTTGATGCTCAGTGCTTGGCTTTGCTGTGCCTCAGGTAAGAAGACCCTCGTTTGGTAACAGAATAAATTTCTCTTTGAGGAAGATGCCCCACTTCCCCATGCCAGGAAAAGGAAGGCAACTTATCATCAAAGATGGGGAATTGATACCAGGATGAGTTTGCAGAAACAGATCTTGCTAAAATAGCCCTTACCTTCCGTTAGTTTCTCTCTGTATTTTCTAGCTACTTTCCCACAATCTATCATTCCTTACACATAAGCCCTCTTTTCTTTGTTAAGAGTAGATAAGCCCCCAGTGTAATTGCTTCTTTGTGTTTTACTTCTTTTCTATGAACCCCCATGCACATTAATATTAATAAACATTTTGAGCCACTTGTCCTATTAATCATCTTTTGTTAATTTAATTCACAGGCCCCTTGCTACTGAATGTAAGAGTATAAAGAAAGTTTTCCTCTTCACACTGCTGTCCATTAGGTATCTTATGTTGCTACAAGGGCAGCCTCCACAGTCATCCCAAAATTCCTCAGAGGAATTGGGACACAAGTTTTCTTGTTTTTCACTTCTGTCTCAACCAATCTGGATATCATTCAGAGTTCCTATGCCTCAGCTACCTTCCCAGATCAAAGCCCAGGCCAAAGGGACTGGGTCACTTTCAATTATCTATCTATGCTTTCTCTTTAAAAGGGATGCATTTCTCCTTTCTAACCTGGGGTGATTAACCCTGCCAGCTTCTTTTTCACCTTGTGGATTTCACTTGAGCAGTGAAGGGAAGCAGAATTTGCTACTCCAAAATATGCCTTTTGGGATATTGATTACTTTATGCTGATTCTTTTTAGGAAACAAAAGCCTCAGGAAAAAATTTTGACCTTCCTCCTAACTGCCAAAACTTGCTCCAGGAAAGGAGATATCATAGCAGGTAACTATAGTTTAATTTAAACTAGTGATAGAGAGAAACCTGCAAGGTTTCTCTTGCTGTCTATCTACCTAAACATCTATGTACCAAACATTTGCTTTTCTACCTGAATGGGAATTGCCTTCCTACCCTGTGAAGTCCCCAAGCACACATACCACCCCACTTCTACTTAGCTCCAGATGGCATGTAAAGCTCAACTGTCCAATGTTACTTTTTTGTTTTGATTTTATTTATTTTTAGAGAGAGGGGAAGGGAGAGAGAAAGAAAGGGAGAAAAATATCATGGGTGGTTGCCTCTCACACCCCCCCACTGAGGACCTGGCCTGCAACACAGGCATATGCCCTGACTAGGAATTGAACTGGTAAGCCTTTGGTTTTCAGGTCAGCACTCAGTCCACTGAGCCACATCAGCCAGAGCAGGTTGCTCTTATGGCACCCCCAAATGTACATCGGTAATAAATTTTGGGCATTTTTTCTTACTAATCTAGTTCATGTTAATTTGATTATTAGCCCAGCCAGAAGAACTAAGAAAGATGGGAGGAAAGTTATTTGTTACATTCCCCCCGGTAGAATTTGCCTTTCCTCCCTGAAAGCAATTGCCTTACAACTTAAATTTAATAGCAGAAAAGTAGCTCTGCATTAGAAACACAGGAAATGTTTTAAATATTCCTTTTACATGTATCTCCTTTGATGTTAGAATATGACAGGAGTCATTCATTTACACTCTTGGTGGTATGGGATTTAGTCAAGGAAAATAGCCCATGTGCACATTTGAATTCTTGAAAGATGTCAGCAGCAGCAAAAGCATACTTTTTGGATATTCTAAAATACCAATGAAAAATAGAGCAAATATATAGCAAAACAAGTGAATAGGGGCAAATTACCAAAACTCATAAGAGCAACCTGGTATTGGCATCTGTGTACAAAAAGAAAAAAGAAAAAATCAGAGCACGCAAAGGGGAAACTCAAGAACCTTAGAATAGGAGGATTCTACAATAACCAACACTATTCACTGGCAAGTACAGCTGGTGGATTTGAGAAGAGCAACTAAACCACACAGAGACATTGCTCTCTTCAATAGACATAAATCTAAGTAATTCATGGTCGGTTCTCCAAGGCCAGAGCAGCCTAGCCCTATGAATATTCGAAACATATTAACAGGGCTATCTTCAAAAAATAGGGACACAGTGAAGGAAAACTGCTGAGCCTGGAATTAAATATGAGCAGAGCAATAGAAACAAGAAAAAGAAGTGAATATCCAAGTAAAATTGGGGAAAAGATCAGAGCCAGAAAATTTCTTGAAAATAAATGGCCAAGTTTTGTGTGACTTTTTCATTGATATTTTTATAGCGATAATTATAGATTCATATGCAATTTTTTTAAATGATGCAAGGAATCCTTTGTATGCACTTTACCTAGTTTCCTCCAGTGGTAACAACTTGCAAAAATGTAATATCACAACCAAGATATCTTTATTGGTACAATCTACCAATCCAATTAGATTTTCCCAGTTTTACTTATATTCATTTGTGTGCATATTTAATTCTATACAACTTTTTTCTTTTTTCTTTACATATAAAATAGTTTATTTATTACTTTTAGATAGAGGTGAAGGAAGAGAGGCAGAGAGGGGGAGAGACATCAATGTATGGTTGCCTTTCACCTGCCTCTAATTCTATACAACTTTATCACACATGTAGGTCAGTGTATCTACCACCACAGTCAATAACACTGAAAAGTTTCAAAACATTAGGGTCTTTCATGTGGCCTTTTTGTAACCATGAACACCTTCCTTCCTCTTTCTACACCTCCAACCTCCTTGCAACCACTGATCTGTTTTTCATCCCTGCAATTTGACCATTTTAATATCATTATATAGTAGTATTTCATGGTATGGATACCCTACATTTTGTTTAATCACTTACCTGTTGGAGGACATCAGGGTTGTTTATAGTTCTTAATGATGCTGTAAACATTAATGTACAGGTTTTTATGCCAACATAAGTCTTTAGTTCTCTGATATCAAATTCTGAGTTTAATTATAGGACTGTATTATAGTTGCCTATTTAGTTGGTTAAGAAACTGCTGCATTATTATCCAGATTGGTTGGACCATGTTATAATCCCACTAGTGATGTAGTGTCTCCACATCCTTGCCAGCATTTATTTGGTGCTGTCCCCAGTTCTCCGAAACTATGCAAACAACAGAAAAAGAAGTTCTGTGAATTTAGCCTCCTTCTAAGTATTTTGTGCTCTAAAAGAAGAAAACTAATCTCATGTAAACCACAAAAACTAATTTCACATGAAAATGGGCAAAAGAAAAACCTCAAAATTAAATTTTGTACAAAATTATTATAAGAATTTAAAAAAAAAAAAAAACAATGAGAAACTGATTATCATTCTTACCAACAGCAAAAGTATTCCAGAAAGTGCCAATAAAACAGGTCAAAACTAGTCTATTTTTAAAGTAATTAAAAGTTGTCAAGAAGATGATAAAAATACATAACAGCATAAATAGAATTGGAAAATGCAGAAATAACATGACTACAATTCAAAGGAGAAATAGAAAAACAAGAAAATTGTTTAAGCCCTGAGTAGTGTGCCTCAGTGAGTTGGGTGTCAGCCCACAAACCAGAAGGTCGCTGGATCAATTACCAGTCAGGGCACATGCCCTCTCTTTCTCCCTCCCTTCTCTTCTCTCTAAAAATAAATAAGTACATAAAATATTTAAGAAAAATTGTTTAAAATTAACTAGAAAGAACACCAGTTCTGTTCACTAAACAAGCTTTATGGTTATTCTATTATTGTGGTGGCCCTGAATAAACAACACCTGCCTGCCTCTGTGCAGTTCCCCCCACACTGACTCTGGGCTAGGCACTATGACTGGCTGATGAAGCAGCATATGGCATGCCAGAAAGGCTTTGTAAGTACTTGCACAATGAGATATGTACTCTTGGAAAGCTAGCTCTTAGAACCCAGCTGCCATTCTGTGAGCAGCTCTACTGTGCATGTGGAGAAGCCATGCAGGGAGAAAGCTAAGACCTTGGCTGACAGCCCAAGCTGAACTACCAGATGACGGCACCAACCTGCCATCCATGGGGGTGATCATTCCACTCTGGCAGAGCTGTTCCAGCTAACACCATGTGGAATAGACATTCATAGTCTATCTACATAAGCCTGGCCCAAATTATAGAACTGTGAGAAAATAAAAGATTATTGTTGCTTTATGCCATTAGATTTTGCGGTACTTTGCAGTGCAGCAATCAGTGTAACAAATCTAGAAATACTGACAGTCAGTAACTTTGAGCATATCATTATCTTGAAATACAGGTTGCGCATGATAAATTGGCAATAATGTTGCATCTCCTTATTTCATGTGTTTCTTATTAATTTTGAAAAACTATGTTTCTAAGGTTATGATTTAACATCATTGTTTCAGATATAAAGTATTAAATTCTGAGAGCAATCATCATGTTGAAGGAATACGATGTTAGAGCAACCATAATTTCTGGACTGTGTGCAAGGAGAACTGCTAAGAAAATTGCGGACTTCAATAACATCCCTTTATGTACAGTTTACAACATGAGGAAGGTATATGATGCTGATCCTGATGTCACCACACCAACAAGGAAAACACATAAGGTACATAAGGATCACACAAGTCCAGATATCATACACAGAACCCAGGACATCATCAATGAAGATCCAGGAAAGCCAATGCACTTCATAGCATTAGAGAACCGCAGATGTCGGATGCAATCATTTGCAAGATTATTGCTGAAAATATCAGATACAGATCATATGTTCTTAGAAGAAGCCAGTTTGTGACACAGCAGACAAAGGAAAGGCACTTTGAACAAGCAAGGAAACTGCTAAAACCATTGAAAAATCCCAAAGAATAAACCCCTTTGATTTCTTCTCTGATGAAAAGAATTCTCAGCAGTAATAAATAGTCAACAGAAGAAACAACAGGTCGTTCTGTGAGAATCTTAATGAAGTCCCAGTTGTCATAAAAATGAAATTTCCTGCTACAGTGATTATGTTAGGTGTTGTCAGCAATGAAGGAGATATCATGACCCTGCATTTTTTTCCATAAGGCTTGAAGGTGACTGATGATGTTTACCTTGACGTTTTGAGAGAAGTAGTTGTACCATGGATGAAGCAAGTTGCAAATGGATGTCATTTGATCTTCTAACAAGATGGTGCACCAGCACATAACACCAAAAGGGTGCAAGAATTTCTCAGTGTCAATGTTCCTGAATCTGATCAAAGGAAATCTGGCCACCTAGTTCATCAGATGTAAATTCTTTAGACTACTATATATGGAGCATTTGTGAGAGAGCAGTTAATAAACAACCTCATTCCAATAAAGAAGCTGTTAAAGCTAAGATTGAAAACATTATGCCCATGGATAAAGAAAAGTTAATGAAAGTGTGCTGAAGATTCTGAAGTTGAATTGAGTCTATTATTGCAGCAAATGGAGACTTTTTTGAACAATTTGAAAAATAATGACTATGTCTATGTATGTACATGTAAGAATAAATTTATTTCAAAATATTATACTTTTGAGGTATGTTATTTATTTTACTACAGTTTTGCCACTTTATCATGTGCACCCTGTACTAATTCCTACTAAAAGAAACCAAGGCTTCTTGGAGAAATTCCAGGTCTGGGCATGAAATGTGCAAGGTGCATGTGGGACATCTTCATATATCAGAGAGCAATGGGCTGGAGACTTGCACTAGACCAACACTAACTCTGAAAACATAGATAAGTCTATAGTATTGGTCAGACCCTTTATTTCCTGTGTTGTATCCTCCATAGAAGAAAGCAAGAAAATGTGACCCACAAAAGGAAAAATCAACTCATCAGAACTGAACCAGAAATGACCAAGATTATAAGATTATAAAGACATTAAAATCATTATTATAACTTTATTTCATGTGTTCAAGAAGTTAGAGAAAATATTTAACATGTTAAGTAGGGACAAAGAATATCTTTAAAAACTCAAATAGAATGTACAAAAATAAAAGTCTAATATTAAAATACACTGGATGAAATTAATTACAATCAGATATTGAAGAAGAAAAGATAGTGAATTTAAAGATACTAGAAACTATCCGAAATAAAAGAGAGGAAAAACCTAGTATAAAGGAACCATGGACATGGACAACATGTGGGGGGAATGGGTGGGTGGGGAGGGGGACAGAGGGGAGCAAAAAGGGGATGGATGTAATACAACAACAATAAAATTAAAAATAATAATAATAATAATAATAATAAACATGAAAGTAAAAAAAAAAAAAAAAAAAAAAAAAAAAAAAAAAAAAAAAAAAAAAAAAAAAAAAAAAAAAAAAAAAAAAAAAAAAAAAAAAAAAAAAAAGAGAGAGAGAGAGAGAGAGAGGAAAAATACTGAACATCATATCAGGGAATTGTAGGACAAATCCAAGCTGTGTGATTAGAATTTCCAAAAAAGGAGAGAGACTGATATTTTACCAAATTCAGTGAACTGATAAATCCACAGATCAAAAGAGCTCTATAAAGCCCAATTATAAGAAGCATATAGAAGGCTACATCAAGGTACATCGTAAGTAAATTGCTAAAAACCAGTGCTGAAGCATACATTGCATATGGAGAAACAAGTATAATGATGACTTCAGGTTTCTTGTTAGAAACAAAGCCAAAGAGAGACAGAGAGAGAGACAGACAGACAGAGAGAAACAGAGACAGAGACAGAGAGAGAGCTAGAGAGAGGTAACATCTTTAAAGTAGTGAAAGGAATACTATGTCAAACAAGTATTCCTTACCCAGTAAAACTGCCTTTCAAAAACAAAGTGAAATAAGGGCATTTTCTAACTTATACATGCAAAAATAATTTATCATCATATCAGCATATCAAGAAATGTTAAAAGGAAAACCTTCATGTGAAACAAAACTGACACTACATAGAAGCCTGAATCCTCACAAAGCAATGAAAAACATAAGAAATGGTAACTATGTAAGTAAGTAGAAATAGAAAATGTATATATACACAATATGTATATGATAGAAATATATAGTATTTTGACACATTTTATGTTAAATATCTTTAAATCTTTCTAATGGCAAGCCAGCACTCACATCTCAGCATCTAAATAACATCTTCCCAAAACAGTAACCAGGGCTTCCAGGAAAAATGGCTTATTCTAGACTTGGGACAAGATTTATATAAAATTAATCAGAAGCATCTGGTAGTTCCAGATGTAAGGAAGAGCTCAAAAAACAAAGAGATGAGGTCATGTCAAAGGAACAAAGGAGACAACCTGGAAAAGGTACTATTAATGGACCAAGCTAGAGAAAGTTGATCAATAAAATAATGTAGTATTAGATCATAACCCAAGTATAAAGTATAATGAATTTGCACTAATATAATAAATACTTGAATAAATAAGTTAGAAAAAGAGAAAAACCTTCCTTATGGAACAATTCCATTACTGTATGTATATACTCTTTCCTTGATAATGTGAAGCTTAATTATCACTACCAAGTTCATTTTTCTTTCTTTCTTTCTTCCTTTCTTCCTTTCTTATTGATTTTATTGGGGTGACATTGGTCAATAAAATTACATAGGTTTTAAGTACACAATTCCATATGCATCATCCGTATATTGTACTGTGTGTTCACCTCCCCAAGTCAAGTCTCCTTTCATCACCATTGATCCCTCTTTACCTTCTCCTAACTCTCCTCATATCCCTTTCCCTTTGGTAATCATCATACTGTTGTCTGTCCATGAGAATTTTTTTCTTCTTACTTAATCCTTTCACCTTTTCACCCAACCTCCCTACTCCACACCCTCTGGCAGCTGTCAGTCTGTTCTCTGTTTCTATGAGTCTGTTTTTACTTTGTTAGTTTATTTTGTTCATTAGATTCTGCATATAAGGGAAAATATATAGCACTTGTCTTTCTCTGACTGGCTTATTTCATGTAGCATAATGCTGTCGAGGTCCATCCATATTGTTGTTAAAGGTAAGGTTTCTTTCTTTTTATGGCTGAGTAGTATTCCATTACGTAAATGTACCACAGCTTTTTATACACTCATCTACTGATGGGCACTGCTTTCCAATCTTGGCCATTATGAATAATGTTGCAGTGAACATACAGGTGCATTTATTCTTTTGAATTAGTGTTCCTGGTTTCTTTAGATATAGTCCCAGCAGTGGAATCACTGGGTCATAAGGCAATTTCATTTTCAATTTTCTGAAGAAATTCTATACTGCTTTCTACCCTGGCTGCTCCAATCTGCATTCTCACCAATACTTGTTGTTCATTGATTTATTGATGATAACCATTATCACAAATATGAGATAACATCTCACTGTGGTTTTACTTTGCATCTTTCTGATTAATGACATTGAGCATCTTTTATATGTCTATTGGCCATCTGTATGTCCTCTTGCAGAAGTGTCTAGTCAGGTCTTTTGCTCATTTTTTAACTGGATTGGGTTTTTTTGTATGTTTTTTGTTCTTGGTTTGTTTTTGTTTTTTGTTTTTTGTTTTTTGGGTTTTTGGGTTTTGTTTTTTTTTTTGGGTGTTGAGTTTTATAAGCTCTACAAATTTTGGATATTAACCATTTATCAGATGTATCATTGACAATATAGTCTCCCACTCAGTGGGTTGTCTTTTCATTTTGTTGATAATTTCCTTTGCTGTGCAAAAACTTTTTAATTTTTTTAAATCCACACCCAAGGATATGCTTATTGATTTTAGAAAGAAAGAGAAAGAAACATTGATGTGAGAGAGAAACATCAGTCAATTTCTCTCTATATGCACCCTCACCAGGTATCCAAACTGTGACCTTCTGGTGTATGGGATGGCTCTCCAACCAACTGAGCCACCCAGGCAGGGCAAAAATGTTTTAGGTTGATATAATCCCATTTGTTTATTTTCCTTTGTCTCTCTTGCCTGACAAGATATGTCATTAAAAGTATTGCTATGAGAAATGTCCAAGATTTTACTGCCTATGTTTTCTTCTATAATTTTTGTGGTTTTGAGTCTAACAATTAAGTCTTTAATCCATTTTGAGTTTATCCTATATGGTTTAAGAAGGTAGTCTGGTTTAGGGGAGGATGTTTATTTGTTCATTTTTTTATTTGTTTTTTGCTACTACCATTTATTAAATAAACTGTCTCCATTGTATACTATTGCATCCTTTGTCAAATATTAATTGATCATATAGATGTGGGTTTATTTCTGGGTTCCCTAGTCTGTTTTGTTGATATTTATCTCTGTTTTATGCCAGTACCATGCTGCTTTAATTAGTATGGCCTCATAGTATAGTTTGATATCAGGTAGTGTGATTCCTCCAACTTTGTTCTTCCTTCTCAAAATTGCTATAGCTAGCCAAGGTCTTTTGTTGTTCCATATAAGTTTTTGGAATATTTTTTCTATTTCTGTGAAATATGCCACTGATGTCTTGATAGGAATTGCATTGAATCTGTAGATTGCTTTGGGCAGTTTGGACATCTTATGTCAATTCTTCCTGACCATGAACACAGAATATGCTTCCTCTTTTTTGTGTCTTCTGTAATTTCTTCCTTCAGTGTCTTATAATTTTCCAAGTACAGGTCTTTAATATCCTTGGTTAAATTTATGCCTGGGTATTTAATTTTTTGATGTAATTGTAAATGAGAATTTTTTCTTAGTTTCCCTTTAGTTCATTATTGATTATAAAAATGTAGTTAATTTTGGATGCCTGTCATTTTTATTCTTGTCTGATTGCTATGTCTAGGACTTCCAGCACTATCTTAAATAAAAGCAATGAAAGTGGACATCCCTGTCTTGTTCCTGATTTCAGGGAAATATTTTTAGTTTTGTCCACTGATTATTATGTTAATTGTGTGTTTGTCATATATGGCCTTTATTACATTGAGCATGTTCCCTTTATTCCCACTTTGCTGAAAGTTTTTTTTTTTAATCATAAATAAGTGATCAATTTTTTGCATCTAATGATATGAACATGTGATTTTTATTCTTCATTTTGCTTATGTGATGTTTAGTTATTGATTTGCAAATATTGTACCAACCTTTCATCCCAAGAATAAATCCCACTTTGTGCATGTTCATCAGGGATATTGGCCTATATATATTTTTTCTTTGTAGTGTCTTTATCTGATTTTGGAATTAGGATATCAATTACACCAGTTGTAATCTGTCTATTAAGGTTCTCTTAAGTTTTCTTGATTCAGTTTTGGAAGATTCTATGTTTCTCAAAACTATTCGCCTCATCCAGGTTGTCCAACTTTTTGGCACATAGTTGTTTGTAATATCATCTTACAATTCCTTGTATTTCTGTCAAGTCAGTTGTTACTTCTGTTTTATTTCTGATTTTATTTATTTCAGTCCTTTTTTTCTTGATAAATCTGTTTAAAGGTTTGTCAATCTTGTTTATTTTTTTAAAAGATCAGCTCTTGATTTCATTGATCTTTTATATTAATTTTTTAATCCTGTTTCATTCATTTCTGCTCTGATCTTAATTATTTCCTTTCTTCTACTCACTTTGGGTTTTGTTCATTTTTCTTCTACTTCTTTTAAGTGTAAAGTTAGATTGCTTTCACTATGTCCCATAGATTTAGGGTTATTTTGTTCTTGTTTTTATTTGTTTCAACTGTTTTTGCTTTTTGTGTTTTTGGGTTGTTGTTTTTTTTTCCTTTTTGAAGGTTTTGTTTACTTTTAGAGAGAAGGGAAGGCAGGGTGAAAGAGAGGGAGAAACATAATAATGCATGGTTGCCTCTCAGGTGCCCCCAGCTGGGGACCTGGTCTGCAACACAGGCCTGTGCCCTGGCTAGGAATTGAACTAGGAATCCTTTGGTTTGTGGGCCGGTGCTCAATCCACTGAGCCACACCAGCCAAGGCCAATGTTTTTTTTTTTTTTTTTCAAGGTAACTTTTTATTTCTTCCTTGATCTCTACGTTAATTCATTCATTGTTTAGTAACATGTTATTTATCCTCCACGGCTTAGTGTATTTTTCTTTTTTTTCTTTTCTTGTGATTGATTTCTAGTTTTGTACCATTCTGGTCAGAGAAAATGTTTCATATGATTTTAATCTTAAATTAATTGAGATGCTTTATGTCTTAAAATATATCGTGTGAACTTTAAAAGAATGTACTATATTCTGCTGCTTTGGAGTAAAATGCTCTGAAGATATCAATTAAATCTGTCTGATCTAGTGTATCTTTAAAGGGTACTGTTTCTTTGTTGATTTTCTGCCTACAAAATTTATCCAGTGATGTCAGTGGGGTGTTGAAGTTTCCTATTATGATTGTATTACTGTTAATCTGTCTATGTGCATCAAGATTTGCTTATAGTATATTTAGGTGATCCTATGATGATCCTATGATGATAACATTTTTAGAAATGTTTTATCCTCTTGTTGGATCGCTCCCTTTATCATTGTGTAGGGTCCTTTTTTTTTGTCTTGAACTATAACCTTTGTTTTAAAAAGTTTATTTTGTCAAATATAAGTATTGCTACTCCAATTTTTATTCTATTTCTATTTGCATGAAATATTTTTTTCCATCTTACTTTTAGTGTATGTGTATCTTTTGTTTTGAGGTAGGTCTCTTGTAGACAACATGCGCGCGCGCGCACACACACACATACACACATATGTTTTCATATCTGCTCAGCTGAACAGTGGATAAGACGCCAGCCTACAAACCCAAAGATCACTGGTTCATTTTCCAGCCAGGGCATACATAACCAGGTTGCAAGCCAGGTCCACAGCTTGAGTTAGGTGAAAGGCAACCATACACTGATGTCTCTCTCCCTCTCTGCCTCTCTCCCTTCCTTTCTCTCTAAAAATAATTTAAAATCTTTTTTAAAAATGCAGAAATTTTGGAAAATCAAACTACATGGAAGTGCAACACAAGTAAAGAAATAGCCAGACAGGTAGGAGAAATGCAGCTGGAGATGAAAGTAGCAGTGACAGCACCAGAGCTGAGGCTGCAGGAAAAAATGCAGTCATACATTTAAACCTGGGAAGCAATTCCAGGGCCAGATTGTGCAGCACATGGCTTCAACTCCAGGAAAAATAGTGGCATATTGCTCCTGACTGTGAAAACCAGCGGTGGTTGGGGTGGAGGAAGAAATTGCCAGTATCAACAGATAAGAGGCATTTAAAGTGATGAAAAGCAAAGACCTACAACCAAGATTACTCTATCCAGCAAAGCTATCATTCAGAATGGAAGGGCAGATCAAGTGCTTCCCAGACAAGGTCAAGATAAAGGAGTTCGATGGAACTGGAGAGCATTATACTTAGTGAAATAAGCCAGTCAGTGAAAGACAAATATCGTATGATCTCACCCATTACAGGACAATAATGAACAAAACAAACAACGAGTCAAACAGAACCAGATACATGAATACAATGAATAAGACCTTCAGTGGGCAGGGGGGAGGGGGGAGAAGGAGAAAGAGGCAAAGAAGGGGAGCAGTTTAGTCAAGAAACTAGTGTGGAAGAACCATGGACATGGACAACAAGTGGGATTGACTTTGTGGGGGAGTATGTGGGTGAGGAAGGGGACAGAGGGGAGTAAAAAGGGGATGGATGTAATACAAAAACAATAAAATTAAATTTCAAAAAATGATAAAACTAAAAAAAAAAAAAAAAAAAAGCTAAAGGAGCTCATCATTACCAAACCATTATTACATGAAATATTAAAGGGACTTATTTTAGAAAAAGAGGATCAAAATTATGAACATTAAGAGAACCAAAATGGCAGAGAAGTTGAGCTACACCAATCCCCTTCCAGGATCAACCTGGAATTACAGCTTAATTAGGGAGAAATCATCTGGAATAACCAACAGAACACCAGCTGGAGGGAAGCCTTATAACCATTGACAGAACAGAAGAGGCCACTTCATCACAACATGACTGGTACAAAGTGCAGAGACTGGAGAGGGCTGGCTGGGCTCCCAAAGGCGGCAGTTGAAGGGACTGGAACCAGGGGTTCCACCTGAAAAGAGTGAGTTCTAAATCCCCACTGGGCTTTCCAGCCTACGGTAACACAGCTGAGAGTAAAATTGCATCCAGCTGTGAAAAGCAAAAAGCGGAGGGGTTTGTTAACCTGAGATGTCTGGAGGCAGAGAATTATGAAAGTGACCACACAGGAAAATTTAATGGCACCCACTTACCCTGGGCTCCAGCATAAGGAGGGCAGAATGGACTAGAGATGCTTAAGGAGTTTGGAGCAGGGGCTTTGAGGAAAGAAATGAGGGAGCAGCCAAATAGGTCCCAGTGTGGACTCATCCTCCACACCACAGGCAAACTATGCAACTCTGAGCAGCGTTCACCTGAGGGGACATTATACCCCCACCCACAGGAATCAATCTGTCCACCCAGAAGAGCCTGAGCCTGGTGACTGATAAGATTGGTCAGATTAAAAACTAAATTAACCTACCCCACCAGGCAGTGCTGAACCTGACCACTGATCACAAATTGATTGGATTAACACTGAATTAATCTGTTCCACCCAGTGGTACCCACAGTTAACAGCTGATCACTGGTTAATTGGATTAAAAACTGAAGGACACTGACGGGCTGACAAGGCCCAGATGGGGACATGAACTGACATCAACAAAGGTGGATCCTCTACTTGACAGGAGGTCACACCACAAAGACAGAAACTGGGGGGGGGGGGGGGGGAAAGCCCAATCTAAGAAGCAAAAACAAAAAGGAAGAGTCACCACTTAAAATGGGAAGAAAAAGAAACAGTCCATCACCAAAAGGAAAGGAGGAATCCCCAGAAAGATGGCTAAATGAAATAGAAGCAAGCAAACTACCAAAAATGGAATTCAAAGTAATGATGGTAAAGAAGGTCAATGAGCTCGGTGAGCTTCTCCAGGGAACTATGAAGAATTCCAGGGAAGCTACAATGAACTTACTGAGAACTATACTAGCATTAAAAAGGACATAGAAACTATCAATAAGAGCCAGGAGGAAATGAAGAATACAATTTCCAAATTGAAGAAAACAGTAGAAGAAATCAACAACAGGCTAGAGGAAGCAGAGGATCAGATCAGTGAACTGGAGGGAAACATAGAAAAATATTCCAAGACAGTGCAACAAAATGAAAAAAGACCGAAAAAGCAATAAGAGGTTTTAAGAGAGCTGTAGGACAACATAAATGCAATAATGTCCATATCATAAGGATACCAGAAGGAGAAGAGAAACAAGGGATGGAAAGCCTGTTTGAAAAAGTAATGATAGGAAACTTTCCTAATTTGATGAGCAAAAATGTTACTCAAGTACAGGAAGAATAGAGGGTCCAAATAAAGATGAACAAAAGCAGGCCCACTCCAAGACATATCATAACTAAAATGGCAAATTACAAAGACAAGGAGAGAATCCAAAAAGCAGCAAGAGAGAAACAGCAAATAACATATAAGGGGGCTCTGATAAGGTTATCAGCTGATTTCACAACATAAACAGAACAAGCAAGAAGAGAATGGCGAAAAAAATATTCCAAATAATGAAAAACAAAGGCCTGCAACCAAGACTACTCTACTCAGCAAGGCTCTCATTCAAAATGGAAGATGAAATAAGGAGTTTCCCAGACAAAAAGAGGCAAAAAGAATACATCTCCACCAAACTAGCATTGCAAGGGATGCTAATGGGTCTGCTTCAAAAAGATGAAGAAACAGAGAGAGACAGGAACACAGGTGCAAAGAGGGAAATTGTCAGTGATTAAGTAAGTATCTGCCAATAATAATCTTAAACATAAATGGATTAAATATACCAATCAAAAGACATAGGGTAGTTGAATGGATAAGAAAACATGACCCACATATATGCTGTCCACAAGAGACCTACCTCAGAACAAAAGATCAACACACACTGTAAGTGAAGGAATGGAAAAACGTATTTCAAGCAAATGGACATGAAATAAAGGCTGGGGTAGCAATACTTATTTCAGACAAAACACATTTTACAATAAAAGCCTTAAACAGAGACAAAGAAGGACATTTCATAATACTTAAGGGAGCCATCCATTAAGAAGATATAACCCTTGTAAACATATATACACCCAACATAGGAGCACCCAAACATATAAGAAAAATCTTGGAGGACTTCAAGCAGGATATGGACAGCAACACAACAATAGTAGGGGATTTTAATACCCCATTATCAACAATGGGCAGATCTTCCAAGCAAAAAGCACCAAGGATATGATGGCATTGAACAACACTCTAGATGAAATGGACTTAACTGATATACACAGAACTTTTCACCCCAAAGAAGCAAAACACACATTCTTTTCAAATGCACATGGAACATTCTCAAAGATAAACCACATGGTAGGACAAAAGACAAGCTTCCACAAATACAAGAAAATTGAAATCACACCAAGCATCTTCTCAGATCACAATGGCTTAAAACTGGAAACCAACCTCAAGGGAAAAAAACAAAGACATTCTAATTCATGGAGACTGAATAACATGCTATTAAGCAATGAATGGGTTAACAATGAGATCAAAGAAGAAATCAAAAAATTTCTGGAAACAAATGAAAATGAATACACAATGCCCAAAACCTATGGGACACAGCAAAGGCAGTCCTCACAGGGAAATTCATAGCAATACAGGCCTACCTAAAAAAGGTGAGAGAAAGCTTATACAAACAACCTAACCATAAAGCTACAAGAACTAGGAGAGCAACAATGAACAAAGCCCAGAGCAAGTAGAAGGAAGGAAATAATCAAGATCAGAGCAGAATTAAATAGCTAAGAGACTAAAACTGTAATTCAAAGAATCAATAAACCCAAGAGCTGGTTCTTTGGGGAAAAAATAAACAAAATTGACAAGCCTTTAACCAGATTCATCAAGAAAAAAAGAGAGCACCCAAATAAACAAAAGCAGAAACGACAGAGGCAAAATCATAACTGATAACTCACAAATACAAAGGATTGTAAGAAATTACTACAAACAACTATATGGCAAGAAATTTGACAACCGGTGTGAAATAGCTACCAAAACTCAATCCAGAAAAAGAAGAAAGCCTGAATAGACCAATAACAACTAGCGAAATTGAAGCAGTAATCAAAAACCACCTGGCTAGTGATTCAGTATATAGGCACCAGTCTGCCAAGCCAAAGGTCAATGGTTCAATTCCCAGCCAGGGTACATAACCAAGTTGCAAGCCAGGTCTCCAGCCAGGTCTGTAGCTGGAGGCAGGTGAAAGACAACCATACATTGATGTTTCTCTCCCTCCCCACCTCCCTTCCTTCACCTCTCTCTAAAAATAATAAAATTTAATTAAAAACAAACAAACAAACAAACAAAAAACCCTCCCATCACACAAGAGCCTTGGACCGGATGGCTACAGAGGTGAATTTTACTGAACATTTAGGGAAGAACTAACTCTTATCCCTGTCAACCTATTTCAAAAAATCCAAGAAGAGGGAAGACTCCCAAACTATTTCTATGAGGCCAATATTATTCTAATCCCAAAACCAGGTCAAGACACAACAAAGAAAGAAAACTACAGGCCAATATTGCTGATGAACCTAGATGCTAAAATCCTCAACAAAATACTGGCACACACTGATCCAGCAATACATTAAAAAGATCATACACCATGATCAAGTGGCATTCATCCCAGGGATGCAAGGATGGTATAGTATTTGCAAATCAATAAACATAATACACCACATAAACAAAATGAAAGATAATAACCATATAATCATATCAAAAGATGCAGAAAAAGCATTTGGTAAAGCACCCTTAGGGGGGAGGGGGCGGTAGAGGCAAAGAAGGGGAGCAGCTTAGACAAGAACCTACTATAAAGGAACCATGGACATGGACAACAGGTGGGATTGACTTTGGGGGGAATGGGTGGGAGGGGAGGGGGACAGAGGGGAGCAAAAAGGG
>PVIW01007385.1:0-11404 GCA_004026585.1 Noctilio leporinus | reverse complement strand
TTCCCCCTAAGATCAGGAACAAGATAAGGTTGCCACTCTCTCCACTTCTGTTCAGCATCATTTTGGAAGCTCTAGCCATAGCAATCAGACAAGAAAAAGAAATTAAAGGCATCCTAGTTGGAAAGGAGGAAGTAAAACCATCATTATTTGCAGATAACATGATAGTGTACATAGAAAACCCTACAGACTCCACAAAAATAAATTACCTAATAAGCAAAATTAGCAAATTAGCTAAACATAAGGTCAATATCCAAAAATCAAAGGCATTTATGTATACCAACAATGAAACATCAGAGACAGAAGCTAAAAAATAACCCCATTTACTATAGCAACAAGAAAAATAAATTACTTAGAAAAACTTAACCACGGAGGCAAAAGACCTGTACCTGGAAAACTACAAAACACTAAAGAGAGAAATTAAGGAAGATATAAATAAGTGAAAGTATATATTATGTTCATGGATGGGAAGCATTAACATTATTAAGATGTTCATACTACCCAAAGCAATCTGTAGATCCAATGCAATCCCAATTAAAATACCAATGACATATTTCACAGATCTAGAAAAAATACTTCAAAAATTTAAATGGAGCCAAAAATGACCACAAATAGCCACAGCAATCTTGAGAAAGAAAAACAAAGTAGGAGGAATCACAATACCATATGTCAAACTATACTACAAGGTCACTGTAATCAAAATAGTCTTGTACTGGCATAAGAATAGACCTATAGATCAATGAAACAAAGGAGAGAGCCCAGAAATAAGTCCAGGGCCCAATGGCCAATTAATGTTCAACAAGGTGGGAAGGAGCATAAAATGGAGTGAAAATAGCCTCTTCAACAAGTGGGGTTGGGAGAACTAGACAGGGACATGCCAAAAAATAATAAAGCTAGACTGCCAACTTATACCATATACCAGAATAAACTCAAGATGGATAAAGGACTTAAACATAAGCCATGCCACCATAAAATCCTAGAGGAAAACATAGGCAGTAAAATTTCAGATGTCCATGCAGCAATAGTTTCACTGATGCTTCTCCAAGAGCAAGGGAAATAATGGAACACAAACAAAGGAGACTACATCAAACTAAAAAGTTTCTATTCAGCTAAAGAAAACATCAGCAAAATTACAAGGGAACCAACAGTATGGAAAAACATATTTGCCAATGATACCTCAGACAATGATTTGATCTCCAAAATATATAAAGAACTTACACGACCAGGGAGACAGACAGCCCAATTAAAAAATGGGCAAAGGACCTGAACAGATAGTTCTCTGAGGAGGACATACAAAGGGCTCATAGGCATATGAAAGAATGCTCAACATTAGTAGCCATCAGAGAGATGCAAATTAAAACACCTCACACCTGTCAATCATTAATAAATCAACAAATAGCTATTGCCGATGAGGATGTGGAGAAAAGGGAACCCTGGTGCACTGTTGGTGAAAATGCAAAGTGGTGCAGCTACTTATGGAAAAAACTAAAAATGAAAGTGCCTTTTGACCCAGCAATTTCACTGCAAGGGTTATACCCAAAGAGACCTGTAACACCAATTCAGAAGAATCTATGCACTTCTATGTTCATAACAGCTTTATTCACAATAGCGAAGTGCTGGAAACAGCTAAAGTGCCCATTAGTGGATGGATGGATCAAAAAATTGTGGTACATTTACAGAATAGAATACTACACGGCAGAAAGGAAAAAGAAGCTTCTACCTTCAGCAGCAACATGGGTGGAACTGGAAAGTATTATACTTAGTGAAACAAGCCAGTCAGTGAAAGACACAAATACCATATGATCTCACCTAATACAGGAGACTAAAGAACAAAGCAAGCAAAATAGAACCAAAGGCATGGAAACAAGGGATGGACTTTCAGTATACAGAGGGGAGAGGGGCATGGAAGAAGCAAAGGAAGGTAACAGTTTAGTCAAGGAACTAGTATAAATGACCATGTACATGGACAACATGTGAGGACTGACTGTGGGAGAGAGGATAAGGAGAGTGGGGCAGGGGAGAGCAATGGGGGGAAATGGGATAAATATAATACAATAATAAATTAATTTTTTTTAAATCATGAACATTAAGAAGACAACAAACACACAATCATCAACAACAGAATCTGAGGGAGAGAAATATCAATTGGTTGCCTCTTGCATGGATCTTAACCAGGGACCAAACTCACACCCCAGGCATGTTCCCTGACCAGGAATTGAACCTGTGACCTTTTGGTCTGCAGGATGATGCCCAACCAACTGAGCCACACCAGCCAGGGATATCTGAACTTTTAATGAGACTTCATCTGTTTGCTTGTGAAGGGTTCTGCCTTGATATTGATGACTGCTGACTGATCAAGGTAGAGGGTGGTTAAGATAGGGAACTGTGCCTATTTCTTAAAAATAAGACAACAACAAAGTTAGCTGCATCAATTGATTGTTCTTTTCATGAACAATTTTATAAAGATAACTGATCACAAATTATCATAACAATAATAAAATTTGAAATATTGTGAGAATTGACCAAATATGACACAAAGTGGGCAAACACTGTTGGAAAAATGACACCAATAAACTTGCTTGACCTTCAATTTATAAGATAGAACCTTTCATTTATAAGCTACAATATCTGTGAAGTACTGTAAAGCAAAGTGCAATAAAATGAGACACAGCTGTGTCTTTTCTCATCCTTTTGTTTTTCATTTATTGCATGTCTAAATTTGAAGTGGATTCAACTAAACAGAATATAGTTGAATCTTGCTTTTTATTCAATCTGATGATCTTTACCTTTTAATGGGGGTATTTTGACCATTTATTTTTAATGTGATTATTGATATGATTGAGGTTTAATCTATCATTTTATTCTTTGCTTTCAAAGAGTAAAATCTTTCTTCTTACATCCTTGTTCTTTTCCTTATTCTCTGTCTTCTTTTAAGTTGAGTTATTTTAAAAGTTAAAAATTCAGGTCTATTCCTTTTTGGCTTATTAGTGGCCACTACTATATTACTTTAGAGGTTGCTGTAAAGTATATAGCAATATATAATACTTTTTCCTGTCTAATATTAAGTGACAGTGTACTGATTTATATACAGTATAAGTCTTTTTTTTTTAATTTTATTGTTGTTGTATTACATCCATCCTCTTTTTGCACCCCTCTGTCCCCCTCCCCACCCACCCATTCCCCCCAAAGTCAATCCCACCTGTTGTCCATGTCCATGGTTCCTTCATACTAGGTTCTTGTCTAAGCTGCTCCCCTTCGTTGCTTCTGCCTCCCCCCTCCCCCCAACCCCTTTCCCCCTGACCACTGAAGGCCTATTCACTATATATATAGTATAAGTCTTTTAAAAAGTATACTTCCATATTTTTTCCAGGCTTTTGGACTATTATACTTCTACATATAATATAAACCTCACATTCCATTGTTTTTACTCGTGCTTTAAATAGTTATATTTTTCTTTAGAGGAAGTAAATTATATATAATTGGAAAGTTGCTTCCTTGTATATTTATAATGAACTTTTTATTTTGTAATAATTTTAGGTTTATGGAAAAGTTACAATAATAGTATTGTATAGAGGATTCCTGTATATCCCCGTTTTTCCAGTTGTTAACCATTTATATTACTATGATACATTTGTCAAAACTATATATATATATATATATATATATATATATATATGCACACACACACACAACCACTTGTATGTATATAGTGCATATATATAATGTACATACATATTCTTGGAAGGAGATTGGTGTAGCTCCGCTTACTCCTTTGCCATCTTGGTTCTCCTCTACATACATATTCTATTACTATTAATCTATTCACTTAACTTCAGGGTTTATTTGTGGTCTATAAGTTTTGGAGGTACATTTGTCAAAACTAAAATACATATATTTACATATATTTTTTTAATTTAACTCCAGAGTTTATTTGGTGTCTACAAGTTTTTGAGGAACATTTGTCAAAACTATAATATACATATAATATATAATGTATATATACACATTACTATTATATATAATATATAAAATGTATGTACATACCATTACTATTTTACATATATAATCTTGTTTGTAGTCACTTACCCTGGGCTCCAGGGGAAGGCAGGCAGAGAAGACTGGAGCTGGGAGAGAAGATACTGGAGTTTGTGGCTCTGGGGAGAGAACTGAACAGACAACTGCTGGGACTCCCTGTATGAGTCACTCTGCTGAACCTCAGATGCCATTTTTGTTGAGTGGAGCAACTCATCCATAGAACATCAGCCTGGGAGAAAGCAATAGCCCCATATTTCTGGCCTCCTGTTGACCCACCCAGCGGAGCTTTTGCCCTGATGAGGAGTCAGCTGCCTGGGTCAGGGTATAGAGGTTGGGGCAAACTCAGATGGTATTAGTGATTAACTTGTGTGGCTTAGGAGTAGGGGCCATTCCTCCCACTTTCCTGTGAGCCTGAGGTAATAAATATGTTCATTATACTGATTATGCAGGTAGTTCCTTAAAATAGAAGTAGCAATTAGTTGGAAATTTATAGAATCAAATGCTGTATTAGAAGAGAAGTTACAAATCAATTACTTTGTCTTAAGTAAACAAAGGTCTGATCAACCCAAAATAAGTGTTTGTGTCTATCTGTCTATATCTATTTTAAAATTTGTAACTTGAAACATGTAAAGCTTATTTTTTGCCAATTATAACTGAGTGATGTTAAAAAGGAGATAGCCCTGGCTGGTGTGGCTCAGTGGACTGGTGCTGGCCTGCGAATCCAAAGATCACTTGTTTGATTCCCCAGTCAGGGCACATAACCAGGTTGCAAGCCAGGTCTCCAGCCAGGCCCTTACTGGAGGCAGGTGAAAATCAACCATACATTGATGCTTCTTTCCCTTTCTCCTCCCTCCCTGCCCTTCTCTCTGAAAAAATAAATAAAATCTTAAAAGATAAAAATTTTAAGAACTTTTTTAAAAAAAGGAGATAGCTCCAAGGACAGTAGTTCTTAACCCATTTACTACTAACAGAAATCCTCCGGAATCTTTTGCTTTTCATTGCCATGTTTTCATGGAGGAACAGAGTGAAGAAACAAAATGGAGTCACTGTAGTCAAGCTTCTAAATCACTAACATCAACTAGGCTAAAGTATGTGGAAACAATTCCATTCTTGTTTTAACTGGTCTGGGAACTTAAACTTTTAACTTTCTAGCCCTGCATCAATGCCTGGATACATGGCAGACCTTCAGATAATTCTCTCGTTACCCTCTGAAGGACTCACATATCCAAACCACCTGACATCAATCTGGCATTCATTATCCAACCCACCCGATGTGACTGGACCACCTAGCATCCATCATTCAGACTCTCTGACACCTGACTGGCAACCGTCTTGCACCAATCCTAGGGCTAAGAATATAGGAGCTGATTATTCTCAAAAATGCACCTTTTGACACAAAAACAAAGGTATAGACCAGGAAATTTATGTCTGCCAATTGTCTATTTTTTTAACTTTTATTTTACATTTTAGTTTTCAATTGCAGTGTACATTAAACATTATTTTGTATTAGTTTCAGGGGTATATAGCAGAGTGGTCAGACAATTTCACACTTTACAAATTGTCCCACCCCCATATTTCCAGCCCATCCTCATTTTCTAAAATGTACCTTTTGAATGTATCAATCCACTTGATTCAGTCTAAGAGCAGACATGTTCAAGGAAAGAAATTCTGAATGTATCAATCCACTTGATTCAGTCTAACAGCAGACATGATCAAGGGAAGAGATTTTAACAGTACTTCTACTATCAGCCAACATATTTGTATAACAGTTTTGATAATAATGCACTTGGATAATTGGCCTCAGATGGCTATCAATTTTTTATGTTCCTTCCCACTTTGCAACAATACTTTGAGAGGAGAACTCGAAAAACATTTTCTATTGATTAAAAAATGTTTATAAAAATGTAAAAAATGCACTTTTTATTATATGAACTCTTTTCTTGTCGGGGGGACATTTCTGGGATTTTGCCTGTGTTTATGATTTGCAAACCCTAAGACCCTTTGAATAAATCTTTATCACTTATTTCTGGCCAAAGCCTCCAGATCTTTTTGAGTTTGTTTGACATCACTTAAGAAAATGCATAGTACATATACATTTTTTACCCTGAAGAGAAATAGCTCATCTTGTATCAGATTTTATTCTGTGAGCTGAATAAGCCTGAAGCAACTTTATTTACATATGTTCATTAAGCAACTGGTATTTTTTTGAACACCTATAATTCGTTATGAAGGGGATTCCTATGAAGTGTCAAATTTCTCTCTTCCTTAGCATCAGTGTCTGAGCAAACAAGATGCACAAGCAAATGTTATGCAGCAATGCAAAGCAGTTATGCTCAGGGCCAAATGAGTTGTGGAATAGTAACATCAATCTGAGTTCAGGAAAAGCAGGAATCTGGCCTTGGTCAGCCTGAAAGGGGCAATGCGCCTTAAAATAAGGTCTTACATGCTGCATGGACTCTGTTTCACTGGAGAAGCTGAGAAAATAAAACATTCATGCTGAGGGGGTATTGAAATCTGGGATAGACTAGCTAGACAAACAGAATATCATGTTTGGGAATAGTATTCAGGCTTTTCAAGTTACTGGATAAATATTCTCTCTCTCTCTCTCCCTCTCCCTCTCTCTCTCTCTCTCTCTCTCTCTCTCCAGCATTGTAACACAGGAAGAGACAGGGAAATTCCATTTCAAGATCATCTGTTTATTAGTCAAATTCTTTTTTGACCAGAAAAAGCAAAAGGAAATCATGGCATTTATTTGTTCATCTACAAGCTCCTTCCAGTACATTCTGGAGACTTAATAACATGAACACAGAAACTTAGGTCAGTTTTGCCTCAAGTCAGTGCTGCCTCACCTTCAAAAAGGAACAGACACCGTATTTACTACTATATGTTCCTCTTTGTGCACTACTTGGCAGATTGCCATTTTAAGAGGATAAAGAATATGAGTGTTTTTAACCTCTTCCATGGCACTTTCCACTGGTGACAGCTAGCATGGTCTTTGCTGGCCCTGATCGCTGTTGCCTGAAAGTGAAGGCAGTTAACAAGGGCTCACTGCTGTCCATTCAGAAGAAAATCAATTACAATATTATTGACTATATTCCCTATTTCTTGTTAACTAAAGGTAGAGAGGATGCACTAAAACAGTTGCTTTCCTAGCCACAGTTTTGATTCCTTACCACTTAGTAGTGTTTTTCAGATTAAAAAAGGAAGTTTTAATAGTCAGTGGTCAGAAATAGTATGTAGTGCTGCTAAGTCCTGTGTAAGTCCTGGATCTTGGGATTCTAGACCTTGATAGATTGATTTATCTTACGAATGAGCTAGCCTTGTATTTCACAGATGTTATAAACAGTAAGCACTATTTGTGACTGGTTCTCAACCCAACTTCCTACATATGTCACATGGGGAAACTCCAGTGCCATCCTGCCTTTGGGACAAGTGCAACTGCCTCAAACCACTCCTTGTTGGCTCCATGCCTTCTCTCACCCCATATCTCTGAAACTGCCACAGGCAAAGATAGCTGATCTGATAAATTTGTGAAGAAGAAGGAAGAAGCTGTGGTGAGGTTATTCCATGGCTTTGAGGTGCTTCATTGCTAGGAAACAGGTGGCAACACCAGATTCAAACAAGTTGGAGAGTCAAAGAAAGTCAGGTTTAGGAACGGAATTAGCCTTCAGTCTTGCCTCGCTTTTTTGCACTTCATGATGTATTTCTTTCCTTCATAAAGCCTTTCTTCAGAGGTCGTTGTAACCAGGGTTCCCTTAGAAAAACCATATAAGGAGAGCCCACTGTTGTTTGCTAAAAGTGTCTGATTTCCTAACAATGATGCCTAGTCTTAGGACAGCTGCTATAGTCAGACATCCCTCTTCCATGTTTTGGCTCTTAAGGCACCATTTCCCACCAGTCTCTGCCCTCTCCAAGCCCCTCTTGTGAGAGTCAGGGACAATCTTTCCTTCCACTTTCAAGGGCAGCAGTAATCTAGGTGGGTTGGGCCATTCCTCATCAGCACCATGCCCTTTGGTTCTATTCTGGCCTCTGGGAAGAGGGCATACATTTGACTTGCGCTGCAAGATGCAGAGCCCATTTTAAACAGTATGTGTGTTATTTTAAATGAGACCTAGCATTGAGTTATTTTAAGTGAACTGTCCACGTGTGATTTCATTTTGAACCAGGTTTCCAATGCCCTAACAAACCATTTGTATTATGATGAAGACGATGTAGTGCTTGGTGTATGCTACTATGGAAATTTATACCTTCTTCTTGATAAAAATGAACAATCAATCCATTCATTAATTAGGATCCTGGTTAACCTTCTGTTATGAAAGATGATCATTTGTTTTACCCAGAATGCTGTGCTTTGATGAAAGCATAGTAAAATAATGAAAATATGATTGGATATTGCTGTTTAGTTTTCTTTAATATGCTTTATTTACTTTATCAATAGGTAGTCTAGTAAAATAGTTTCTAAATTAAACAACATTGAGAAGATATAGTAGGGAATCAGTCTTCCTCTGTGGAATCAGTTCTTTAACCCTTCCCACCATGAAACCACATTTGCTAGTTGATTCTGTATCCTTCCAGAGTATCTTTATGTTCATAATTTTGTTCATCTAGCATCCTATAGGGATTTCACAAGAGAGGCATAGGCTCAGCCTATGCTTTATAATTTAACCTTTTTTATCAAAGCCATAGGCTTAATTTAAAATAATGAATTAGTATCCTTCACAAAGGAAGTGCATTAATGTGATACGTGATATGATTTATTCCTTTCCTTCTCTTATTTTTAACAGAACTAGTATTCATTTTTAGTTACAAAATAGATATCCACACTACATAAAGGGAAACACACTGCCTTATTTTGTTATTTGAAGGTATAATGGTAGTTAAAGGTAGTGAGAGTTATATGTTCTAAAGATATTTAATAAAGGTGAAATAACTGACCAATAAGAACCAGATCTGTCCAAATAAACATGAGTAACCATGTGTATTCCTGGCTTTAGATGAAATTTGATGCAGAAGTTTTCAGGTATATTTGCAGGAATGACAAGAACAAAAATTACAATAATGTCCTTTTAAAGAGTACTTGTTGGGAGCCAAGTGTCTCTCCAGGAACTTAAATAAAACCTGTAGGTATTGTCAAAATAAAATCTGTATGTAGTCTCCATACCTCTGTGTTATCCAATTTCCTAATTTTAAAGGCTCTATCAATTCTTCCCATGTTTTCTCTGAAATCAATCTCTTTCCCTTCTCTAATGCATAGGCCCCAAAACATGCTCAAATTACTTTTTCTTAAAATAGAGCAAAATTCTTGCTCTACCCCTTGAATTATCTATTTCTTTCCCTCTTTGACTTCCCATTAAACTTCTCTAGAGGCCATTGCCCCTCTTTGAAAATCCCACCCATTCTTTTGCCTTCACAATCTCGTTTTTCATCTTTGTCATTTAGGATTTATAAGCTCACCAGCCATCCAGAGATTTCCCATTACCAGATCCAGGAGTTTTCTTTGACATTGGTTAACTGGCTTCCCTTATTTGTGGAATATCCTTTGTATCTAACATCAATTAATTTTTATTTATCTTTGAGGCTCTTCCAGTGGATCCTCCTTCACTTCCTTTCCCAAACTTAGTATTCCACAGTGTTTCCATTTTTGCTCTGTGTTTCTCTCTCACTACTTTTCCTTGGTCATCTTATTGAATTAGCTCTCACCTCTACAGGCTCAGCTCCACAATCTATGTCTGAACATAACCTCTCTCCCAAGCTCCCATCACCCGTCCCCTACAGATGTTCCTCCACTCCCCTGTAGTCAGTGTATTGAAACTAAGTCCACCATCTTGCATGACCCTGAATTTCCTCCAGTATTTTCCAGTGTTTTTTAAATCAAGTTAAGGGCGGGGGGGGGGGGGGGGTCACCACTTTGTTCCAACTATTCATGCATTCATTGGTTGTTTCTTGTTTGTGCCCTGATTGAAGATTAAACCCTCGACCTTGGTGTATGGGGCAATGCTCTAAACAACTGAGCCAGCCCATCAGGGCCTATTTTCTAGTGTTAGTAATGTGTAATTATCCTGTCACTCAGGCTTGAAATTTGCTTATAGACAGTTCCTTCCCCCTTGTGCCTTCGTTTCCATTACAAGGGAGTGAGCCATGCTGCATGAAAGAAGTAGGGGTGCTCTATGAATCTATGAAGGGCCCTAATTCAGGGTTATAAGACTACCTGAAAGGAATGACAGCTACAGGGATAGGTGAATACTATGTAGAATTTAGATACCCGAGGAAGGGAAAAATTAGTTTACAGGTAGAGGCAACAACATAGCTTTTGAAGGCTTATTGGAATCTGGTCTTATTCCACTTTTTCAGCTAAATTCCTCACGGAGCCCTTTCATCACCCTACACACAGCCCAACCTAGCCAGAGAACTCCAGGCATTTTTCTGTCCTGTTTATTACAGACATGCTGAATACCTTCTGTTTATCTGCCTGTTTCGACCCTGCCTGTCCTTTAAGACTTAGCTCAACCACCTTCAGCTATGAAAGATTTCATGTTTCCTAGACTGGAAGAAATCTTCTCATACTCCGTGCTTTTAGAATATTTTCTTTGTACATTTCTCTTTTTAATTTAATTTTATTGTTATTGTATTACATCCATTCCCTTTTTTACTCCTCTCTGTCTCCTTCCCCACCTACCCACTTCCCCGCAGTGTCAATCCCACTTATTGTCCATGTGCATGGTTCTTCTATACTAGTTTCTTGACTAAACTGCTCTCCTTCTTTGCTTCTTCTTCCCCCCTACCCACTGCCCACTGAAGGTCTATTCATTGTGTCCATGTATCTGGATCTTGTTGCTTGTTGTTTGTTTTGTTCATTACTGTTCTATAATGGGTGAGATCATATGGTATTTATCTTTCACTGACTGGCTTATTTCACTAAGCATAATACTCTCCAATTCCATTCATGTTGTTGCAAAGGGTAGGAGCTCCTTCTTTCTTTCTGCTGTGTAGTATTCCATTGTGTAAATGTACCAAAGTTTTTTGATCCAATCATCCACTGATGGACACTTAGGCTGTTTCTAGCACTTGGCTATTGTAAATAATGCTGCTATGAACACAGGGGTTCATAGGTTCTTATGAATTGGTGTTTCAGGGTTCTTCCAGTATGCTCCTAGTAGTGGAATCACTGGATCAAAAGGTAGTTCCACTTGTACCCTTTGCAACAACATGAATGGAACTGGAGAGTATTATGCTTAGTGAAATAAGCCAGTCAGTGAAGGACAAATATCATATGATCTCACCCATTACGGGACAATAATGAGCAAAACTAACAACAAGCAAAACAGAACCAAGTATATGAATACAAGGAATAGGCCTTCAGTGGTCAGGGGGA